>VMDR010021764.1:0-16636 GCA_007922815.1 Macrotus californicus | reverse complement strand
AGAAAAGGCATCCAAATTGGAAAAGAGGAAGTAAAACTGTCACTGTTTGCAGATGACACGATACTGTACATAGAAAATCCTACAGACTCCTCCCAAAAACTACTCAACCTAATAAATGAATTTGGCAAAACAGCAGGATACAAAGTCAATATTCAGAAATCAAAGGCATTTTTGTATACTAACAATGAAACATCAGAAGCAGAAATCAGGAAAAAAATCCCATTTGATATAGCAACAAGAAAAATAAAGTACCTAGGAATCAACCTAACCAAAGAGGTAAAAGACCTGTACTCAGAAGACTATACAACACTGAAGAGAGAAATGAAGGAAGACACAAACAAATGGAAGCATGTGCCATGCTCATGAATAGGAAGAATTAACAGGATCAAAATGGCCATACTACCCGAAGTGATTTATAGATTCAGTGCAATCCCTATTAAAGTACCAATGACATATTTCACAGATATAGAACAAACATTTCAGAAATTTATATGGAACCATAGAAGACCCCGAATAGCTGCAGCAATTTTGAGAAAGAAGAACAAAGCAGGAAGAATCACAATACCTGATATCAAACTGTATTACAAGGCCACTGTAATCAAAAGAGCCTGGTACTGGCATAAGAACAGACATATAGACCAGTGGAACACAACAGAGAGCCCAGAAATAAACCCAAGTCTCTATGGTCAATTGATATTTGACAAAGGGGCCGAAGCATAAAATGGAGTAACAATAACCTCTTCAACATGGTGTTGGGAGTTTTGGACAGCTACTTGCAAAAAAATTAAACTTGACCACCAACTTACACTATACACAAAAATAAATTCAAGGTGGATAAAAGATTTAAATGTACGCCATGACACCATAAAAGTCCTAGAGGAAAACATTGGCAGGAAAATCACAGATATTCTTCACAGCAACATCTTCAATGATGTGTCCCCAAGAGCAAGGGACATGAAAGAAAGAATAAACAAATGGGACCTCATCAAATTAAAAAGCTTCTGCATGGCAAAAGAAAACAGCATTAAAGTGAAAAGAGAACCAACTATATGGGAAAACATATTTGCCAATGATGACTTGGACAAGGGTTTGATCTCCAAAATATATAAAGAACTCACACAACTCCACTCCAGGAAGACCAAAAACCCAATTAAAAATGGGCAAAAGACTTGAACAGACACTTCTCCAAGGAGGATATACAGAGGGCCCAGACACATATGAAAAGATGCTCAGCATCACTAGTCATCAGAGAGATGCAAATTAAAACCACCATGAGACACCACTTGACACTGGTCAGAATGGCCATCATAAACAAATCAACAGACAAGTGTTGGAGAGAGGATGTGGAGAAAAGGGAACCCTAGTGCACTGTTGGTGGGGTTGCAGACTGGTGCAGCCACTGAGGAAAACAGTATGGAATTTCCTCAGAAAACTAAAAATGGAATTGCCTTTTGACCCAGCAGTTCCACTGCTGGGATTGTACCCTAAGAACCCTGAAACACCAAATCAAAGAACCCATGCACCCCAATGTTTATAGCAGCACAATTGACAATAGCCAAGTGCTGGAAGCAACCTAAGTGCCCATCAGTCAATGAGTGGATCAAAAAACTGTGGTACATTTACACAATGGAATTCTACGCAGCAGAGAGAAAGAAGGAGCTCTTATCCTTTGCAACAAGCATGGATGGAACTAGAGAACATGATGCTAAGTGAAATAAGCCAGGCAGTGAGGGAGAAATACCACATGATCTCACCTTTAACTGGAACACAATCAACAAAAGAAAATTGCAAACAAAATACAACCAGAGACATTGAAATGAAGAACAATCTAACAATGGCCAGAGGGGAAGGGGGAGGGAACAGTGTGGGGCAGGGTTTCAGGAAACACTATAAAGGACACATGGACATAACCAAGGGGGAGAGTGGGAGTGGTGGAGGGGGATGGGATTGGCTGGGGTGGTGGAGGGAAAATGCAGACAACTAAATGAACAACATAAAGTAATAAATAAAACTTATGTAATGTTATATTAAATAAGATTAATTAAAAATATATCATCACAGTAATATATATTGGTTGATATTAACAATATATGTTCATATATCTTACTTAATATAATAGTAAATATAATATTAAGAGGTACCTTAAAAAACTTTAAGTATAAAATATGTAATATGTTATAAAAGTATACTTATTTTACAAATGTATGTTTTGAAACTACAGTGTTAACTCATCTGCTTGAGGGAACTTTGCAAACCTGATGTGGAGATTCCAGCCCTTATGTTACCTGACATTTCTGTAAAGATGTCAAGCCATCTTGTCAGGCTGCTTAGCAAAATAACAGGGTGAGGATAGCTTTTATGCACAGACAAGTGTAGTGTTTATTTAATGGTATGTATTTTGTTCAACTTAATTGATATTTCATGGTTGAAAATAATTGGGCCGAATCCCATTTTTCTAAAGGCTAAAGAAATCGTAGCCATTTGATATCTAGCTGTCTTTGGCTGAGAAGGAGGAGCATGTTTGGTTCAAGAACAATGCTGGGTTCTGAGAATTAACAGCGTCTTATGGGGAGAATGGAGCTGCTGTGGCAGAGGTGACTCCACCTTCAGTGCCCTCCACACAGGGTTTCAGATTTATGAGTCATTGTCTTTGTTTCACTAATCAGATGTGTTTAGACTGGAGTCTTGTAGTTTGTTATTTAGAATTAGACTCTTCAGCAGGTACAGATATAGCGACACTAGCAAATCCTGAACAGTTTGAAGGACAAGTCCATTCAAAAGCCCTGAGGACTCTAGGTCTTAAAAAGGAATGATTTCCATAAGCCCAAGAAGGCCTGTGTTCTGAGGATTCATCTCTCTGTGGTTTGAGGGGAGACACGGGAGAGATGTAGCCAGAAGTTATGACTCACATCTAGGAAGGTGTCAGTGTCAAACTGGGCCATCCGATGCACAAAGACACAGGCCCCCCACAGCCAGGAAGAGAACACACTGCCAATGGCAGCCTTGATCCAGCCAGTGTCGGACATGTTCCATATGATGTCTGACGACTGCAGATCTATCCAGTACCTAAATGAGATGGAGAGGCAACAGACAGACAAAAAGAAAACAAAACAGCCAAGAAAGCAATCAAACCAATGCCTCTGAGGACTGGGTAGAACCTCAATGGTACAGAGAAGGGTCAAAGAAAGCCCCAAGGCAGCACGAGTGATTCTACTTTCCACTTTTGTTAGAAGACTTTTTCAGAATGCTAGGTAGTCTGAGAGTGAAGTGGGAGGCTGGGTTTGGCATAATTTTCTGAGTTTGTCCATCGATGCACAAATACTTATTGAGCAAATGTTATATGCTGGGCACTGTTCTACCTAGGACAGTGCAACATAGAGCAGAAGATGTCTGTTCTTATTTTAGGGCGCTAGATAGTGAATAAGCACAAGATAAAGTGAATTAGTATGTAAATTGATGTTGTAAATTTAAATAGTGATAAGTGCTGTGAGGAAAATAAAACAAGGTATGTGACAATTTGGGGATATCCAGGAAGACCTTTCAGGGTACATAAATTTACCTGGGGTTGAGGAGAAGGAGCTAGACATGCCTTTGTGGGGATTTATTCAAGGTTGACTTCTAAGTTCTTGCTTGATCACTAGTGAGCTTGTGCCGGGCACTGAGCTAAGGCTGGGCAGGGGCATCAAGAGTTCTGTTTTCCAGATGTTGCATGGGAGATGACTGGGGGCGATGCAAGTAGAGGTGTCAACTAGATGGCTAGATACTCATGTAGCTCAGGGAAGAGTTTAGCCAAAACAGAGTTTTGCTCCCTACCTTCCGCAGAGGGTATGTCCAATTCCAAGGCTGCTCTGAGAGTGCTGGGCCATCTTGGGAGAACCTGTGGTCCCACTGGTGAAATAAATGGCCATCGGCTCTTGACTTTCTGTCTCCACACAGGTGTGTTCTGCAGAAGCAGACCTGTAAAATATAGACCGCCAAATGGGGGCTGAAGATGGCAGATGAGTTTAATTGGTGTTTCTTTTGTTCTACCACTTATGCCCTCTTGTCGCCAAAGATAGTTCATAGAAGAGACCCTAATGCAAAGCCTCCCCGAGAGGAATTTCCTCGTGAAATCTTAGAGGGACTTTGCAGATCAGTGGGAAGGGTTAACAGCTCACCTCTCCTCCCTCCCTCTCCTTCTCTCTCTCTCTCTCTCAAAAGATTTTTATTTATTTAATTTTAGAGAGAGGGAAAAGGCAGGAGAAAGAGAGGGAGAGAAACATCAATGTGAGAGAGAAACAACATTGCCTCTCATATACACCCTGACGGGAGACAGCACCTGCAAACCAGGCATGTGCCCTGACCAGGAGTCAAACCGATGACCTTTCGTTTTGTGGGATGATGCCCAACCAGCTGAGTCACACTACTCAGGGCTCACCTTTCTCTTTTTAAGCTCTGTCTCCTCATAGGCCAAAGAGATAGCCAAGATCAGTTTCAAAGAAAAAAAAAGAGGTCTATTTTATTTATTTAAACATTTTTTCTAAGTGCCTTTTTAATCTATGAATTTTTTAAAATCAGTTTTGAATCTTTGTAAATTATTACTACCTTTCAGGAGTTTTATGATTTAAAGGAAGATCTTTTGGCATTTGGATCAATCTTTTTAATGCTTTTTATTTATTCTCTTCAACATCGCTGGCAGACACAGTTAGTTGCTTACCGAATAGCACCCCTTCCTTCTTCCTTGCATTGATAAAATCCTGATTTTTGTTCAGGTATCTTGCAGCCATGTGCTTCAGGTGCAGAAACTGTTCCTTGTGCAGCTCAGGGAGGTTGGGAGTGGGAGGTCAAAAGTTCATCTTTTTTTTTTAAATTACTTTATTGTTGTTCAATTACAGTTTGAATTTCCCCCCCACCACTCTCCCCCCACCCCAGCTAATCCCACCCCCCTCCCCCGCTCCCACCTTCCCCCTTGGTTATGTCCATGTGTCCTTTAGAGTGTTTCCTGGAAACCCTTCCCCCCACTATTCCCTCCCCCTTCCCCTCTGGCCATTGTTAGATTGTTCTTCATTTCAATGTCTCTGGTTGTATTTTGTTTGCTGATTTCTTTTCTTGATTATGTTCCAGTTAAAGGTGAGATCATGTGGTATTTCTCTCTCACCGCCTGGCTTATTTCACTTAGCATAATGCTCTCTAGTTCCATCCATGCTGTTGCAAAGGATAGGAGCTCCTTCTTCCTCTCTGCTGTGTAGAATTCCATTGTGTAAATGTACCACAGTTTTTTGATCCACTCATTGACTGATGGGCACGTAGGTTGCTTCTAGCACTTGGCTATTGTAAATTGTGCTGCTATGAACATTGGGGTGCATAGGTTCTTTTGGATTGGTGTTTCAGGGCTCTTAGGGTATAATCCCAGCAGTGGAATTGCTGGGTCAAAAGGCAATTCCATTTTTAGTTTCTGAGGAAATTCCATACTGTTTTCCACAGTGGCTGCACCAGTCTGCAATCCCACCAACAGTGCACTAGGGTTCCCTTTTCTCCACATCCTGAGATACCACCTGACACCGGTCAGAATGGCCATCATAAACAAATCAAAAGTTAATCTTGATTGACTGAAGTCGGTCTGGTTTGGGATGGCCACATGACGCAGTTATCGTCAGTGAGAATGGGAAGCGCTTCCTTGTTGTAGAAAGAGTCGGGAGGAAGGGATGCTGCCTTCCTCTGTCCCATCCATGTTGTCCTCTGGCTTTTGGATATTGCTGTGAAAGTGCATGGTGTCTAGAACTACCCAGCAAAAACGGATCATGAGAGGGATGAGCAGACACACCCAAGATGGCATGATGGAAAGATGAATGAATCTGGATTCCTGCCGACATCGTTGAGCCACTAAATTAACCAGCTCTCATTCCACCTCCGTCCTTCTTCTTTGTGGTCTAAGAGAATGTTCGTACTGTTTAAGGCACTTCTGTTTGTGTCCCCTATTGCTGCATCCAGGAGCGCTCTGACTGTTAACGCTGTGTGACACTGTCTGCAGAGAGACCTCCAGCAATCCCTTCCATCCTTGTACAAGCGTGTCCTCTGTCCTTAAAACTGGGCTGGCTTTATGGGTTAGTCGGACCAGTAGAGTGTGGCAGAAGTTCTGCGACTCTTCAGCCTAGGCTTCAGGAGGTCTTTTTTTTTACTACTTTCACTGAGAGGGACACATAGCTGTTACATAAAAATGCTCAGACTGTCCTGCTGGGGATAGAGCCATGTGCAGGAGAGGTGAGGTGCTGCAGCTCACACCAAAGCCTCAGACTTGTGAGTGAGCACACTTGGGCTCTCCACTCCCAGCCAAGCGGATGTGGAACAGAGACAAGCTGCCTCTGTCCAGGCCTGCACAAACCTCTCACCCACACAGTCGTGCGCAAATAAAATGACTGTTGTTTTACACCACTACCTTTTGGGATGTTTTGTTACCCGGTGGATAGCTGGTAAAATGCTCCCAAATTTTTGAGACTCTCATATCATAGTTTTAATTTCCTGGGTTGTAGGAAATAGGGTAAAGGACACCATTTTAGTTCATCTTGATGACAAATAAGTAAAATTGTCATTGACACTGTAAAACAGCGAGGATTAATTATATGAACATATGCTGTCTTGTCAAAAGTAGTTTCACGAAATGTTGATGTGGTTTTGTTGCTAACTTGCCTCTTCCACTCCGTTGTGTTGATGCGACACATGAATAGAGTGAAGACAGTGTGTTGGGCGGTAGAAAAGGGAATTTGTTCACACTCTCTGACGCCCGTGAAAACGACAACAACAAAACCCTCCCATTCTGAATGCTTCTCAAACCTGTACAGAAACCTTTGGATATAAGGCTTTTCATTTTCTCTTGTACTAAAAGAACAGATACTACAATCTGTGAGTGACAAGGAGATTTTCAAGCAGTGACTCCATTATCTGTCTCGTCTCTTTTTCCTGGGATATTTGAGCTATGTCTTTCCGGATTTTTCAGAACTGATTAAATGTTTATGACTTCCAGAATGATCTTTATCTCCTTGAGTCTGAGACTCATATCTATCACTTGCTAGATATTTGGGTGTTCGCAGACCCCTCAATCTCAACATGTCCACCTTTACACTCCTTGTGCAGGTAACGGTGGCCACCCACTCAGTCACTCAAGTTAAAAAGCAGATCAGCTCAATTCCTTCCTTCATCCTCAATGTCCGATCAGTCTCTGAGTCTTGTCACATCTTTAGCATGCCTCCTTCCCTCCATCCCATTCAGCAGAGCCCAGATTCAGACCCTCATTGTTTCTCCCCTACCTTAGACTCCAAGATGGTCTCCCTGATTCCAATTCGGTTCCTCTACATTTAATTTTCTATACAGCTGCCAGAGAAATCTATTTAAAATCCAGAACTGACCTTGACACTCCCCTTCTTAAAATTCATCATGGCTTTCCTCGATTGTAGTTAAGTTAAAGATTTAGCATGCATGTGGGGTCTTTATATGGGAGGCCATTCTCTGGCTTCCACTGTGACTTCATAATTTGTTCTCCAGCCACCCAAAACTGTCCATCCCCTAGGCACCTTAGGATGTTTTTGCTTCCATGTGTTTGCTGATGCTGTTCCGGTGCAATCAAGACCGGAATTCAGGGTTCTAGATCCACAGGGAAGGGTCTTTTTTACTAGGATAGGAAGGGAGAACCATCAGTCTGGCCCATAACTTTGTCATTTTCTGCTTCCTAGTGTAAATATTCTGGAAAGTGTTCATGGACTTTTATCCTTGGGAGGCGGAAGGAGGGTGAGAGGTCTTAAAAGGAGCTCCTTGAATGGAAGATTAACTCTAACAATGTGAAATTAGACATGATTCTTGCTGTGTGTGGATTTCTGAAAGACTGGCCAACTGTTCACAATGACAGCTCCCCTTTCCTTAGTTTTTAGAGAAACAGCCCATGGTGCTTTTGGAGGTTTGATGCTCCAGAGTTCTTTTGAAGTGAAGATTCTGTTTCTCTTGAAAACAGCCCCCAAATGTGTGAATTTCAGCTTGAAGTTCACATGAGTTCAAGACCCTTTTCTTTTGTCAACTTTGCTGCACCTTCAGGGTTTCTTGGGGACCCAGCAGAATGCTGGAGAGTTGTTTAGGTGAGGGAGGGGTCTCTGAAAGGGGTGCTTGCTGGCCAGGGGGGTGCAGTGCAACTGGGACAGGGAAGAAACAGTGCTGCAAGGTGTAAGCACTTTATCAGTTCTTTAAAGTGTTTATGTTTTATATCGATGCAGTGCACAAAAGTACATATATGTAATTTACAAATTAGTAAATATACATGCGCCAGGGGAGTGTGTTGAAAATGTTTTACCAATGGAGATGCATACTCAGATCATCTGGACACCACTGCCTTAGGGAGCCACTGCACTGCTAAAGGACTTTTATTGACTCTAAAATAATGAGGACAGCAATGACAATTACTCCTAACACTCTGTGCCAGGCATCATGCTGAGCCTGCCCATGCAATCACACGTGGTTCTTCTATGCCCCATGAGGGAGATGCTGTCCTTATCACCGTTTTATGGAGAAGATACAGTCTCAGAGATGCTACTTGACCTATGCAAAGTTACATAGTTTATAAAAGGCACAAACAGGATTCACTGGCATGGCCCTTGGGAAAGAATTTTAGGATTGGCCTGTACGATTTGGTTTATATTAATTAGTAGGATAAAATTTCATTGCCACGAAGGAAACTGCTCTATTGTTCAACAGGGATTTCATGTCCTTTTTCTATAAACTTCTCCAGGAGATTTTTTTTTAAACGTAAGCTATTTAACAGCTATGTGAAGGATCATACCATTTAGTAACATTTTACTTTCTTTTTTACAATTTAGGAAGCACTTTCTCACATATTAGCTGATTTTATACTGAATTACCCCTTGATATATGCGGAATAATCATCCCCATTTTACATACAAAGAAAACTGAGGTTAAGTGATCTGTTTTGTTGATTCATTGGGTAAATATTTTTAAAGCACCAACTTCATGGTAGGAACTGAGGAGGGAGCGACCCACTAAACAAGCAGGGCCTCTGCCTTTTTGGAGCTTACAGTCTAGGACAGGGACTGGCGAACGTTTTCCGTGACGGGCCAGGTAGTCAATACCACAGGCTCTGTGGGCCTTGTGATCTCTGCTGCGTCTGCTCAACCCAGCTCTTGTAAGATGAAAGCAGCCACAGACAATATGTAAACAAGTGGGTGTGGCTGTGTTCCAATAAAACTTTACTCACAAAGCAGGTGCCTTGCCAGAATTGGCCCATGGGCCCTAATTTGCCAATCCCCGTGGTACAGGAGAAAACCAGTAAATAAGAGAACAGGGACTGGACATGATATTTGGGTAGTATTGAGGGCTGTGAATAAAACAATAGCACTCAAAGTCCTGAGTGGTTTGGAATCCTGCTCTAGATGGGGTGGTCACAGACAGCCTCCCTGAGGAGAAACATTCGAGCTGAAATCTGGTGGGAAGGATTGGGGAAGAGCATTCCAGGCAGAGAAACAGCAGGCACAAAGGCACTGAGGTAGGGCATGTTTGAGGAATAAATGGGTGGCCAGAGGGAGTCACAGCAGGGAGAGTGGTCGACAGGTTAGAGGGAAACCACCATGCAGAGTGCTCACCACAGGCCGAGGTGGGACATAGGGCAGTGGAAGCAGAGCTGCACTCCTTTCTTCTGTCCTTAAAACCTTCCGTTAGGTGATTCCTTTCTGGGAAGGATCCAGGATCAGCCCAGTATTGCTCAGTCCATGGAGGCAAGGGTACTCTGGGATGTAGCTGTGGTGATATTTCTGGTTGTGACATGGGGCAGGGGAAATACTCACTGAAGTAACTCTTGAAAGTTGAGCCACCCCTTCCGGCTGTGTGGAGACACCAGGAGTCTGGTCTGCAAATGAGGACACTGTGACACAATGGACTCTATTGCCGGGACCATCTCCTCACTGGCCACGAGGCACTTGGCCTTGGATGCTTGCAGCCGATAGAGGATGTCTTTTGCAGTCAGCTGTGCTGTTCCTGGCATGAAGATGAGCCCTAGAGAGGAGAGAGGACCCTGAGCTAACAAAACTGTTGTTCCCTAGGTAAAACTGAGGACTGTGGATGCTTGGGCGTCGTGCCTGGGTGAGGAGCTGTGCAGTCCAGCCTTCAGCTCACCCTGCCTTGCTTCCCAGGGATGGTCCACGGGACCCTGATCACTGGGAGATCCTCAGAGCTGTCTTCAGAGTCTGACAGTCCCTGTGTCTAAAGCTGTCCTATAACTGACTAGCTTTGTGACCTTGATCATGTGACTCGATCTCTCGTGTCTTCCTTTCCTTACCTGTAAAATGGGAAAATAATAGTGCCTGGCATATAGGAGGCATTGTAATGGTGAGCTATTATTACATAACAGTTTTGTGAAACATTTTAATCATTATCTAACACTTAAAGAGCTCTTTACAGCTTATAACACATTTTTTTATGAACACTTTTGAACCAGTGGTCTCCAAAGTGAGTTTTGCAAGATAATTCACAGGGGGTGAGAAAAAAGTTAAAATTTTAAAAAATTATTAAAATATAAGAATTCTTGTAATCTCATTGTTATACATAATTGAGGACATACATGTTATGTTAGTGTAGAACAATATAAATAACTACCCAGATGGGCGGGTGTGTATCCCAGATATTTTTACTGATGGATTGTGAAGCCAAAACTGCCTGGAGAGCACTGTTCTGAGCAGCCCTTTGGGCCCCTGCAGTTGCGGCCTTCGGATGGACTGTGAGGTCGGGTCACAGCTGCTGAGTGGCAGAGTCTGCTCTCACACCTGGGTCTTCCTGCTGGCCTGGTGCCCTCATGGTGTGCCTGCACTGCCCCCTCAGGCAGTTCTGAGTTTATCGCACCTCCTCACTTCACCCTGAACGCTGGCCTGGAACGGGCTTGCTTTCACAGTGCCAGCTCCTTAGGAGGAGAGAGATGGGAACGTTGGACGGAAGGCAGAGGGAAGGTGTTTGTTCTTTCTAAAGGGAAGCAACGGGAAGAAAGCGGGATGTATGTGAGACCCGCTGCCATTTATTGAGCATGTATTATGTGCCTGGTATCTCACTTAAAGTGAATCCCAGTGTATGCATAACAGCTGGTCCACAGTTCTCAAAGTCAGTGAGTGGCAGAACCAGCATTCAAAGATACAAATCCGAGACTCCGAGGCCTGCTCTGTGTGTCAGATCCTTGTTTCTTGGTGAGTTCCCTGCAGTCTGCTAAATAGGAAGATGCAGAGTTGAATTCCTAGGAAGGAAACTTTATTGTAAAGTGTCTTTCAGAAGCTCTTAGATATCATCCTCTCTTCAGAAAACAAATACATATGTGATGATGAGGAAGTTAACTAAGAAAACACCTTAGAGGATCTTGGATTGTTCACTCAATATGAAAATATAAGATTATTTATTTTGCAAACCACTTGTTCTTATCAGCTCAGAAACCATCAGCACTGTTGGTAGACTTGTGACGCGAATGGGTTCAAGGGACACGCAGCTGGCTTGGAGGTGAAGGGGAGACTGTCTTCTATTGGACTGTGGACCGCACGGACTTTATAGCAAAAGCAAAATATTTTGCCATATGGTACAAGCATCTCCATATTCACTCAGAAGCCTTAATAATTTTGAATTAGAAAACGTTCCTCAGCTGCTTGCTTACCATTTATTGAATGGTTTTGACTATTCAGCTTGTGGGTTTATTTTTAATCTTCACATTTCACAAATTTCATAAATCATGCTAAGTAGTATTAAATACATTTTTATGACAAATACACTACTTTTCACGCCTTCCAACCCAAAATTGGTTTCACATTTGCAAGTTCCTTTTTATAGTGAATGTGAAATAAATTTCATATATTGCTGTTTTGATTTAACATAGGCAGTAAGAGCATTTTTTAACACCATCACAATATCCTTATAATTATCTTTTAATGATACCCATCAAATTGAAGCATCATTATTTCAATTAGCAATAAACACACCTCCACTAAACTGTATTCTCAGGGAAGTTATAATTTATTTGATCATCTTTATATATTTATTTCCAATTTTTTTCTATTTTTGACCCTATTGCAACAGATATCTTTGTGTTCTCTGCTGAAGTATATTCTTACTTATTTTTTATCTTATGAACAGTTTTGTTGTATTCTAGAGCAGGGATTGGCAAACTCTTCTGTAAGGGGCCAGATAGTAAGTATTTTAGGCTTTGTGGGTCATACCGTCTCTGTCTCGATTAGCAACCCCACTTTTATAGAACAGAAAGAGCCATAACAATGTGTGACTGAATACGCATGATTGCATTCCAATAAAACCTGAAAATTTTATTTACAGAAATGGATGGCCAATCTGTAGGCCATGGCTTTTGCTGACCTCTGTCCCAGAGGATAAAAGAATCCTTTAGAAAGTGGGGGTGCATTATAAATTACTACTGTGGGAGAAAATGTGTCATTGAGTATATTCATCTTTTTGTCTGGAAAGAGGTGGAGGTTTTCCAGCTGGGTCCACAGCATATTTTTATAAGTTCTTGCCTTCTAAAATGCTCTCCTTTTGCATTTTCACATGAGGGAGAATCCAAATATATGCAGAGAAGTAACTGCTGCATCACCTGGATAAACACATCACAATGTAGCTTTGCAAAGAGGCGTTGGTACCCATACTTGATTTTACAGAACTTTGTGCTTAAACCCCGACTGCACAGCTTTTGAGCTGTATGACCTTTTGAGAAGTTTCTTCACCTCTCTGAACCTCAGTTTCCTCTTTTGAAAAATGAGCATCACAATAATACCTACATTTTAAGGTAGTTTTAAAATTATTATTACATCATGATTGCTCTTAATTTCAACTCTGATTTTGCTGTCCTTTGTAAGCATAGCTTCTAGTCGGAACTAACAACTAAGAAAACCTCAACTTTTGGCTTCTCTCTGTTTCTGCCTGATTTACAAAGGTTTAATATGGACACTGACCTGTTCGCATACAAGCCACGTTGACCAGCCACCACTCGGGGATTCGGGGCAGAATGACGGCCACTCTGTCTCCTCTCTTTAGGCCACAGGGCTCGGTGAGCACATTGGCAGCCTTTCGGGACAAGGTGCCCAGTTCTCCGAAGGTCCATTTCACTTCGCCCCCTTTGCCATTCACCCACCAAAGGGCTGGGTTGACTGGTCTCTCTCCTGTCTGGCCACAGGCACATGGGAAAGAGAGGAGAAGGCTTCTGTGACTGGTCACCAAATAGATGGGACATCTATCATTACTTCCTTTCAGCACCTGTGCCTATGGATTCAAGTAATAGCACCCCAGATTGTCTTCAGAGGAACTACTCCTGCCCTATTGAATGCAGTCTTGGTGAAACATCCCACCTGGGTGCTCTCCCTTCCCTGACCAGTGGGTGGGCATGTGATCCAAGTCAGGCCAATCAGATCTCTCCTGGACCTATCAGCTCTTGGTGCTTATGCATCCTCAAGGAGCTGGCCTAGCTTCTGTCCTTGCTGACACTGATAGCCCAATTTTTTTAGCTCTCCCATATCTTTCCAATAAACTTCTTCCTTGCTTAAGTTAAATTTTACATCACCCAAATAACCCTAATGGATGCCCAGGGTTGACTAGGAACATGACATCTATTTATACCCAAAAGGCCGAGAGTGTGGGTTTCACAGATAGCAGAGAGCAGGGTGGAGGGCCATGGGGGTGGGAATAGGCATCAGCATGATTGCTTGATTTCCGGGGGAAATTTATCACCTATAATTTTATAATGCAAGTAATCTATGCTGCAAAACCCCTACTGTATACATTGCCTGGGCATGGGGGAGAATTACTCCCTATTCCTTCTCCCATCTGGAATGCTCATTTTACCTTCCCTGGTTGGAAAAGGCTTCAAAGCCCAACTTCCACATCACCCTCTGTGAAGCCTTTCTTAGCCTCTTCTTTGCCCACTGACTTCTCTGTGTTCTGCAGCATGGTGCTCATATTCCCAGGGACCCCACTTTACTTTCTTGTATCACAGATGTGTCCTTTCCCTACAGTCGTGAGCTCCATAAGATCTGGGGCTGGCTCAGGCACCTTTGTAAGTAGCTTAACTTCTGCAAGGTCAACTTCCTTATCTGCAACACCTGTGTGGTGATGGGGATTTGTCCAAATACTGTAGGTCATATTTCTCAATCTTTAGTCAGTTGAGCATCACTAATGTTTGTCAAGTCTGTCTACACTTGTGCTATTATTCTTTGTATTTTTATTTACATCAACTCACTTTTACTTGTGTACATTTACTTAAAAAGAAACTGTGTTTAATCACCACCATATTGGAAATCAGTACCACTTGCTAAAAAGAGTTTACTGAAAAATAAGTATATTGAAAACACAGTATGCCATTAAAATTCATCTAGAGATTATGATATTTTACCTGCTCTCTCTGTTCAAAAGAGCCTAGCAAGTGTTAGAGTGGTGTTAAAACTTAGTGGATTGAAACAAAGACTCTTCCTTCTAAAAGGAAGAATTGACTTGGCGCTCTTTCATTCCTTGTATAGGTAGCACTTAATGCCATTTTCTGAGTCACAGGTTCCTGCAGTGTGCTTGGTAAGCACCAGTAGGTAAAGTTTTTAGCTCAGTGTCTGTAGTGGTGTGGGGGTCAGGAAGCACAGACCTTGACCTTAGGCTACACTGCAGATACCCTGTAAGGGTTGTTCCTTTCTTCTTCTCAACCTGTAATTCTCTTCTGATTACTCCACTGAAGACTATTCATAAAACCAAAGCTCAGTTTACTGTTTTTTTTTTGGATAAGCCTGTGAACAGCTCAAACAAATGAGTGGAGAGCAAAGAGCTTGGAGAAAAATGAAGGAAAAGAGGCATGACTGAATGACCATGTTGAGGGGGGTCAAAAAGGCTTCAGAGAAAGACCCCCAGGCATAGCTAAGCTTCAAATATCTTCCCTGGGGAGAAAATAGGGTAGTCAGAAAACCAAGGAAATCAAGAATTGAATTAAGAATGACAAGTGGACCCCAGAACAAGGAGAAGGAAGGGACACCAAGCACCTGGAAACCAATCATATTATACCTTCTCCTTTTGGGACCACTGGTCCAGCACATCTCCTGCAAAGTTAAAGTTCTTAGGCAATGGTCTCTCATAGAGACTGATGGATTCAAAGTCAGCAAGAGTCAGCGGTGCCTGAAGCTGGCGATCTCTGTGAAAGTGTCGGCCAGCTGGCTTGGCGAGCCAGATGAATCTGAACGCCTGGTAGAGGGAAAAAATCTTCATGTTTCCCAAAGGGCTTTGTTGGTGGACGCAGATGTGGAAGTACCACACAGCCTGTGGGGAGAGATGGGTAGGGAGTGTTAGTCTCTCCCAATGCCTGTGGTGATACTGGAAAGTGGACTCGAGGCTGCAGGCCCCTGGGAAGCTGAGAACACCTGAAAAACACCCCATCCTTCTTTAGGGCTGCAGCAGTTAGCCACTGACCAGCCTCCTTGCCTCTGGGCTCTCTGTCTTCATTCTGTCTGCAAACAGATTAGCCTTAAAAAGTCCCTACAACTATAGAATTGTCAAGCCCCTGTCTTCTGACTCTACCTTCTCTCCCAACAAACAATGGACAGAGTGTTTGCTGCCTGGATTACAATTCAAGGCTCCCTTCCATCTGCTTTACACTCTGTTTGAAGTGTTTTTGCTAACCCTCTACCTGGATTTCCTCTTCTAGTAAAAACAGCTCATTCACTTTTCATAAACGTCCATTTCCACCACTGAGATCTAGTCCGCCACTCTCCTTGCTTTCGGCTGCTCCACCTTCCTCCATTGTAACTGGTTAGAGACCTCGATTCAGTCCTGGCTCAGATGCTTTCATGCTGTAAGCCTTTGGGAAAATTATTTATCCCTCCTGCACCCCACTTCTCTCATCTGTAAAGTGGGGAAAGTATATCTCTCTCACAGGATTATTATGAGGATTTATTATGAAGATAATGCATGTAAAGTGCATGTCAGGTAAAAAAGTACCTTCAAGTTGTTAGCTAATGCTATTGTTAAGGTTGTTTTCATTGGGACTGTCTGGCATAGTTTCATGAAGCAGTCCTGTAGTATGAAGCAGGAGACCTGAACTTGACTCCCAGCTCTTTCAAAACTAGCTTCATGACACTGGCAAAGTCATTTTTCTTTACAGGACTGTCGACTGTAATCGAAAATTGTTTTTCTAATTGTATGATTGTTTCTTCCTCTGAGTTTCCATGACATGCATCAATACTACTCATGTGACAATTGTCTATCTTGAATCATTCATTATTGTTTTTTACATATGTGCCCTGTCCCTCTAACCTATGTACACTGTGTGCATAGAGGCTATGTGCTGTATCCTTGGCACTGAACATGACTCACATGGCTTCCTCAGGAGTAAAAGCCAGTGTTTAGTAAGTGCTTGTTGTGGACCAGGCACCGTGCATTCCTGAGAGCATTCCACATTATGGAAAGCTTGTGAGTCCAGTGCTTTTGTTATCTCCACTTTACAGATTGGGAGACTCAAGCCCATGTAGATTTAAGTAATTTTCTCAAGGTTATCTATGGGAAACCTATTCGTGTGGGATGTAGCCTGTGACTCAGCTCTGGTTCTCAACGCAGTCCAGATATGCATGGTGTGCAGGTAACATCTGTGGATAGGTCTCCC
>VMDR010021763.1:0-16636 GCA_007922815.1 Macrotus californicus | reverse complement strand
AAGCTTGTAGCTTGTGAGTCCACAATATTTTTACATTTAAAAATGTACAATACAGATTTTTTATTGAATGATTTCCCTCATTGTTGTGTTGGCTTCTTGAAAGCTAAGCTTCTAAATGCTTTAATTCTTTTAGACTGCATATGAATATCCCTGGAAACATTAAAAAGATATCTTGAAATTATGATATAAAATTTTTGTCACAGTTATTTATATTCAGGAAATGATGAAAAAGGATGTTCTGTATTTTGGTGTTTAAAATTAAGCCCAATTTGTTTGTTTATTCATTCATTTAAACATTTTTAAACCTCCACCCTGTGCCCACTCCTGGGCTAGATTTGGATTTTCTAATGAACATGACAGGGGAAAGAAATTTACATCTTTGGAAAACCTGGCATATGCTGGCCTCACTGCTAAATACTTTGCTTATTAGACTAATTTAATTCTGACAACATTCTAGAGTCTGGATCTGCTGACTTATGGTGAGTTAACTTACAGTCTCACACCTCAGTGACTTAAAACAGCAATTCCCAACCTTTTTGGCGTCAGGGACTGGTTTCATGGAAGACAGTTTTTCCAGAGACCAGGGTGGAGGATGGTTTCAGGACAATTCAAGTGCATCACATTCAAGCTCACCTTCTGCTGTGCATGCGGCCCACTTCCTAACAGGCTTAGACCAGTATTGGTATAAGGCCCAGAGGTTGGGGACCCCTGACTTACAAGACCAAAGGTTTATTTCCTGCTCATATTAAATGGCAGCTGCAAAGGCTGTTGATAGACTGAGGCTCTTCTCTAAGTGCTTTCTTCATTCTGGGGTCTATGCTGAAATAGAGCCTTTACTTGGTATAAAACTTTCTTGTGACTGGGAAAAATTGCTATGATCAAAGCAAGCAATTATTCAGATGGGACATATACCCCTTCTGCTGACTTTCAGTTGCCTAAGCAGGTTACATGGCCAACTCCAAAGACAATGGGCAGAAAAGCATGCTCCTCTCATGGGGTGCACTGTAAGTCACATGGGAATGGCCAGAGATGTGTACTATTTTTACAGGAAAGGAGATGTCTTTTGGAAAAAGTGACTTAACCTATCACAGTATACCATCCCCGTTTTACAAATGACCAAAGCAAAATCAGAGTAATAAGTACTTTACTCAATATCATATAACTAATGAATGTCAAAGGCAAGATGTAAACTCAGTTTTATGTGACTATACCTTCCATTTACTCACAATCCACCATGCCAGCATTTATTTGTGATGCTTTATGTCAGTAAACATTTGTTGAACACACATTATTATAAATATGTTGGAGGCTGGGGTAAGAGGACACGGTCTTGTCTTTTAGAAGATACTAATATCTAAGCATAAATATAACAGTGAGTCACATGCTACCATTTTGTGCAATTATTTGAAATACTTTTTTGCAGCCACTATGTACAAAGTACCATTACAATGATATATGCAGTACAGAACTGGAGGAGAAAAAGGATGAGTCTATGTACATGTGTGGTGGTAGTGGGATGGGGGTGTGGGGGCACTGAGATGAGGCCTGGTTTCTAGTTTTGGGGAAAAGAGGTATTATCTGTGAAAGCTTGACTTCAAGTCTTGCCTGGGCAAGATTTTGAAAAATTATTACATTGGAGTTTATTCATCAGATGACGGTACAAATA
The DNA here is from genome assembly GCA_007922815.1 of Macrotus californicus. Taxonomy (NCBI): domain Eukaryota; kingdom Metazoa; phylum Chordata; class Mammalia; order Chiroptera; family Phyllostomidae; genus Macrotus; species Macrotus californicus. The sequence continues at coordinate 14,970 of VMDR010021763.1, read as the reverse complement.
AGAATATAAACGATATTGGGAACAAGATGAAAAAACACATCAGGAAGTACCTTACAGACAATGCCAAGGAGTTTGGATCTTATTCAGTGATATTGGATCTTATTCAATGATACTGAAGGGAATAAAATCTGGGGAAGATATTGTTAGGTATGTATCTAGAAGTGTCAAATGGGTAGCAATAGACATAAGAAGATGGATTAGGTGAACAAGAAAATCAGCTACAAATCATTGCAGTAGCTCAGGAGAGTGCTTACAGCTGTGTGAACTGAGGCAGTGACAACTGAATATGACAGAGGGGATGTATACCAAAAGTGTTTCAGAAAGCAAAATTTGAAGTTACAACTTGGTGAATGATTAGGCGTGGGTGTGTAAGAGAAGAATGGTTCTGGAATGAATTACACCCAGTCCATAGCTTCTCCCCTATAGCTGTTGCTACCTCCCAATCTAGTGTCTGTAGCTGTCTGCTTCTCTGCCCAAGGGTTCTCTAGTTCCTTGGAAATTTGCTCCATCGACATGCAGAGCAGCCTGGAAGTGTCTGAGATGAAAGCCTCAGAAGCATTAGTGAACAACAGAAGTAAGTGGACAGATGTTCCAGCAGCCATGTTCAATCCCTTGGACAATCCAAAATATATCCCATAGGGTTGTATAAAAGCTCCCTAGGAACTCATTACAGCCGTGACTCATTAACAATACACCTTTGTGGACTTCTCTCTCTTCTCCATCGCTCTCTGTCACCTTCTCTCGCTTGTACTTTACAGTAGGGCTTCCCAAATAAACCATTTGCATGAAAGCACCTGAACTAAGATACCAGTACTACACTATCTCAACTGATACTAAACCAAAAATCTTGGATAATTTTATCTTTGGCCTGTGTTTACCCTATGAAAGTACAAAATGCACTATTATTATTTATAACATTATTGTCTTGGTAAACAATTATGAACCTTTAAGACTTGGTTCATAACTCTTTTTTTTTTGAGGGGCAGGTGTCATGTCACAGATTCCTAGAAAACTGATGAAAATAATAGACTCAATTTCCATAAAAATGAGTACTCACACATAAAAAATTTATGTGGAATTTCTGGGGGCCCAAAGAGCCTCTGAAACACAACTCAGTCCAAAAGATCTTTTTTAGATAAAGATAGTATATTTCTTTCCCAAATTGTAAAATCTACAAAAGTTCATTCTACTGCCTCAATCACCTGGAAGCAGTGGGCAATGGGAGTTAAACATGGTCACAAAATTATGCAATTGGAGAGCTCCAGTGAGCATAGGGAACCTCTTCCCTCTTTTGCATGTGCTTATACTGTGACACAGAAAAATTAAGCAGAAGTGCTAGAAATGGGATTTTCTAAAAAATGGGGATAGGTCGAAGTCCAGATCTGAATTTACATTTAATAAATTCAATGATATGGAATTTTATTACTAATAAATTTGTTTTTGCAGCATTTAATAGGAATAATTATATCAATAATAACAATAATAATATTCAACCAAAGACTACGGACAATATTGTGTATGTGTCATCTCAATTAAACATTTCAATGCACTGAAGTGGCTATTAACACCATACTAGTTTATGGATATAGAAACCAAGGCTCAAAGCACTTCTACCCAGGGATCATGGATCTTATAAGTACAGTAGTCTTTCCTTAACCAAGGTGAATGTGTTCTAAACCCCCAGTGGATACCTGAAACTATGAATAGTACTGAACTCTCTATGTACTGTTTTTCCCTGTACATACGTACATACATACATCCTTTTCATTTAAAGGATGCACTTTACAGCTTCTCTTTGGATATCTGCATTGCCAGTATCACTACTCTTATGCTCTGGGACCATCATTAATTAAAATAAGGGTGACTTGAACACAGGCACTGTGATGCTGCAGCAGTCAATCCAATAACTGCAATGACTACTAAGTGACTAACAGGCAGAGAGTGTATACAACAAGGAGACACTGGACAAAAGAATGAGTCACGTTCCAGGTGGGATGGAGTGAGACAGCACACTACTCATAATGGTGTGCAGTTTAAGACTTATGAATTTTTAATTCTGGAATTTTCCTTCTAATATCTTCAAACCACAGTTGACATAGGGTAATTGAAACCATGTAAAATAAAAGGAGTCACTACTGTGGTGAACAGTAGATTTAAACTCTGAATACTACCATTTACCTTGCTTTCTTGCCTTAAGTTATAGGGACAGTTGTTCCTGTTGTTTTTTACTTTAAGTTCCCACTTTTCTGTGTGTATATATGCACTTGTACACATATGCATGTATTAACTAAAATAGATGATTCACCGTCTCTGCTCCATACCCTTCTATAACTCATACACAGTCCAGAACCCTTGCTTATCACACCATTAGCATAAATAGAGAGCCTCACAGCTCAAAGAAGTGGCCCTCATGGTGGAAGCATTTGCAACTATTCTACAAAATATAACAAACACCTAGAGTACTTTTGCCTTGATATAATGAAGCAAACTTGGAAAAACACTGGAAAATCACATGAAATTGATTTTTCCTCTATTGCACCATCATTCTTTGGCATTTGCTGAACTTATATGAAAGTCAAAATTCTGTTTTCTCAAACAAAGGTAGTGTTCATACATCAAATATTCTTTGGCACTTGTGGACTTTGTTTTTTAAATACATTCTTTCTTCCTCTCTCTTTCTTATTTCCTTTCAAAAAGTAAAATCAAGCACAGTAGTAATATTATTTTTCACAAGCATATATCCAGACAACTCAGATTATTGACAGTGGCTGACTAGAGTACTCAGTTAAAAGAATTTTAGGCAAAAATGAATGCTGTAGTCACATAGAAGAGAAGTCTTCCCTGGATGTGGAGGTGGCAATAGAAGCACATTTGTCCCCATTTTCCATTCACAATGAGACTCTGAACTTTGTCATCCTCATATCCCCAACCAAGTATGTCAACACTTGGAAATGTGTATGCCAAAGATTTGCAAGGACATAATGGCTAGCAGTCTCCTTAGGCACCATTAAAGAAAGTGTCTATGTTATAACTAAGACCAACTGAATGATTTTATCTTAGCCCAAATGAAGTACTGGCTGACAAAGTACACCTATAAAATGACCAGAATTCCAACTTAGATTTTATTTAAACCCATTGTCATTAGATAGCCACATTCTACACCATAGAATATAGATAGAGGTCTCATTTATTCTTGCTACAAGCACGTATTAAGTACCATCTTAGTTTGTTCAGGTTGCTAAAACACAATACCACAGACTGGATGACTTAAACAACACACAATTATTTCTCATGGTTCTACAGGCTGGCAAGTCCAGGATCAAAGCACTGGCAGATTCAGTGTCTAGTGAGTAATTGCTTCTTGGTTCATAGATGGGCACCTTTTACTGTATTCTTGCATGATAAAAAGAAAGCAGAAAAGCTCTCTGGGGTCTCCTTTATAAGGACACTAAACCCATTATTAGGGTCCCACCCTCAAGATCTAATTATTTCCCAAAGGCTTCACCATCCCCCACAATACTGTTACATTAGGGGTTTAGATTTCAACATAATTCGAAGGGAGAGAAACATCAGTCCATAACAAGTGCCTATAACTTCTACATAATCAGAAGTTAGAAATTCTTATATCTGAGGCTTTTACATCTATGTGATATCATATAATCACACTTATTAAACTTTTCTCATACAATGGATCAAATTTGGTTCTTATCTTTTGCCAAAATATCTTGTGTATACTTAAAACACAGATTAAAAGCTACTGTAGGTGATTTACACTCAAGTTTTTGAGAGCTTTACCTAGGACTTTGACTTTCAACTTAAAAAGTAATTAGTTTAAGCTTTCCCTATTCAAGCACAGTTGACATTATTTAATAAGTATTTGGTCAACAGATATATTTTTCTTCTAGAAAATAAGATATATCTTTCATTAAACTTCTCTTTCTTTCAAAATATCACTGGAAGAAAAGACATTCTGATCTGCAATCTCCATCTTTTGGCTATGTTGTTTTATTATGACTATTATAAACGGTGTTTGAGTTAATGAAAGACAAACATCAGGTCCTACAATGAGCAGTGCATTCTTGCACTAAAAACCTGAATCTCCAGGCAGTTATTTTGGCATCTTGCTTTATACAAAATTAGAGGTAACAGCAGGAATGTTTTAGATTTCATTAGTGACATGACCAAATAAACTATATTATATATCATTTAATAATTTCAGATCTTAGTGTAGAAAGCATGATGAATAATAGGCAGAAATTGATGCTGTTTGATATGGAGGTAAGATTTGGATGTTGAGTCTATAAAATGGTATGTTTTGGAAAATTGTACTAATGGTCAGATACAATTGTAGGGTTCAGATTTCTTATTTGCTCTGCATCTTACAAGTCTTAAATTAGCTCATTCAAAGCTCAACTATTATAGAATGTCTTTTCCATAAGTTCAGCCAGTTATACACCTTAGCTAGGGACCAAGACATTATTGCTTATATAAAGTAACAGTTTCTATCAGGCATATTTTATAGGCACTGTGAGTTTTCTCATCAGGATCTTAGAAAAAATTCATCATCCTACAATGAACAAAGTGAAGACAATTCCTTCTGGCTCTTTTTTCCTTATCTATCTCTAAACATGTACACAGGCACACAAACCTGTCTAAATTTACACAGACTATTTGAAATAGTAATTATAATATTTCACCATTTCTATAGCCTAGTAGTTTGATTCACATAGGTAATGTAATATATAAAGAAGACTCAAAGAGGTAAAGTACAACTTTATATATGATCAGGTGACAGTGAAGTCTTTCTGATTGTAAAGTCTACACTCCTCCTTGTTAATCTCTGCAGACATTGTGAAGTTCTCTTTATACATCAAGTGCAATCTTATTGCTAGAGTGATGATTCTGCATAAATCATTGCTTGTGTTCTCTGCCCTCTCCACCCTGTTTCTTGGCTAAGGGAACTCAGGGAAACTTTGATCAGGCAGGACTCCCATGCTTCATATGCCCATGTAAAACTTCCTCCTGGCCTTGCTCTTGGCTCATTCCTGTACCATGCTGACTTATTCATGAGAGAAATTCTTTCCTCCCTTTGAAAAGCTCTGATGTCCATTCCCTCCTTGCTGTACACTTCCTACAGACATTACCTAGGGTTAGGTCCACTTTCCTTGCGAATCTGAAATGGCTTCTGCCTTATTTTACTACCCTATTCCAACTTTTCCATATTTACTTTCTGCTAGACAGTAAAACTAAATTATTTTCACTAAAATACAGTTATAATGAAATCTTTTACTTGTCTACTGAATTAAGTCCCCAACCTAATATTCAAAATTTTTCCAAATTTAATGCCCACCCACATTTACAATCAATTCATTTCTCACTCACTAGTTCCTTCTGCACACGTTTTAAGTTTGCTGATAATTGAAGTCTGAATTTACCCCACACTTTCTAGCCTCTTTGCCTAGAAACCCATTGCATCCTGCATATTGTCAAAATCTTGCCATTTATAGGTATCCTGAAAATAAATAAATAAATTCTTTCTCTTAGGTAAAACTTTTACCTTTCAGATAATATTCATGCCAAAACAACTATATTCATGACTTATGGCTTAGCGTGATGCTGAATACAAAGTAGACACAAAATAACACTAGTTGCACTGAATTTCATGAACAGTTTGTAAGCTAGAACTGCATCTAAAAAATATTTCATTTGCTTAACAGAGTACTGACAGAGTTTGCATCAGCTTGCCTGAAAATCATTCTATAGCAAGGAAAGCTTTAAAGACAGAATATTTTATGAAGACTGAGATTAATCTCTCCCTATGTAAGAAGGAGTATACTTTAAAAATACCTGAATCATTCATTACATAAAAGAATTATTACCCTTATTCCAGAAGGACCATATAAAATAATTACAATTTGTTGGTAACACAGAATGTATTTTTCTTTGATTATAAAAGTACCATTGGAACATGTTTAAAGTCATTAGAAATGGAAAAAAATGAATATTATTCTAGTAGCATACACATTAGTAATCATGGCTGTTGGAGTAAGCAGTGATGTTTAGTATTTTTAGTTTTACACATGAAGGCCTTAGGACTTGGGAATCAATACTGCATCCTTCTATTGCTGCAATGAATTAGGAATCCTGAGAGGTCAAGTATTTCTTTCTTTCTTTATTTATTTACTGCAGAAGAACCTACCCGGGAACCATGCAATTCTAGACCCGTCCCCCATAACTGTTGTGGCATAGTAAATGGTGAACAGAAACAAACAACATTAACCACCTCTTCAAATATGAGGTGGAGGTGTTAACTAATAGAGCAGAGCAGTTAACTAGCATCATAGATTGCATATTTCTGCCCTGATCTCTTGAGCAATAAAGTACCTGATGGGGTGTCATTCACAGAGCAAATGGTAAATGCTGATCAATTAATGAGTCAGTAGCCCCAGGAAGTATAAAAAGTAAATGAGAGTAGTCAGAGAAACCTCAGACAGTTTCATATGGCTGATACTGGATGCTGTTTATTGACCTGCTTGCCATAAACAGAGAAGAAATTGTTCTCACTTGGTCATCATGAGAAATGTTTGGGTTTGAAGTCTTCTCTGCACTCTACTCTGACTGTTGAAATATATTTATTTAGAAATCCACACAGATAATCGAATTCCTTGCTGGAATGAATGTAATTTCAGTGAATTTGCTAGTGTTTTGTATTAGAACAATAACGGATGTAGACAGCCTTCTGGGGAGGATAAGGATAACCTCATCCTTAGAAATCTGAAACCAAATGCTCAGGCTTTGCCTCTAACTATTGAATAGTCACCAGCACTTTCCAGAAAACAGGTGTTTAACTTCAAGGAAAATGGTGGTAAGATAGAAATGTTGTTCTGTTGACTCATTCATTACTAGGATAGGGTAGGTTAATGCTTCTATCCTCCATCACCTCCCCCCGCCAGAATACTGGTATGTTTTACAAGTCATTTACACATTGCCCTGAATTATTTTTAGGGAAGGAACAACCCCCAATAAATAAACAACACTCCCAAACCCCATACCATTTGTTGTTTAGAGGCATTACTATGTAGAGATAAAACCTATAGGTCAAAGGGACCATACTCATTCCAGTGGTAATGCTAAGGTTTATTTCTTACTCTATAACCCTCTGGGTTGTTAGGCACTCCACAATTTCCAGACCCACTCTGGCCCTGACTCTGCTTGTGTATTTGAACAACAACAGCACCATCCTCCCAGCACCCTGTCCTGTTGGTGTCTCTGGTGTGGGAACCAAGCCGAATCACTAGGTCATGGGCTTTCTACCAAACAATCCAGAAATAACCCAGAACTGGTGGTTTGTAAGTACCTGGAGGACACATGTTCTCTCTGGGCAAATAAGAGCTGACTGAGGGTGCAGGGGGAGGAGAAACCAGATACAAGCATGAGCCAAACTCTTCTCTCTGTTAGCAAATTTCCTCTCAATAAGAAGTGGGAGGGGTTGTGGAATGTACAGACATACGGCATTAAAATACCTGTGTACCAGAAGGAAGCTCTAGGGCCAGCACTTAGCAGGCACTCCAAAAATATTTCATTGAAAAACTTGTTAAATTGCATGAAAAAATTGAGAACTTCGTTACAACATAAAGAGCTATTATTGAACATTCAGTCCTACAAAATTTATCAGCTATAAAAATGATAATTTCTTGTACTATTCAATAAAGAAGAATTTATTAAATAAGTACCTCATACACAGTATTGAGGTAGGTACAAAGAGGATGGGAAAGAAGTGTAAGAAATGATCTCATCCTGAATTGCTCACCTATTCTCAAATACACACCCAAAAGCTCAATGTCAACATGGACAGCATTTGTGCTAGTTATCAAGAAACCCAAGAGACCAGAAGTTTGGATGGGAAGGGAGAGACCTAGTGTGGAAAGCTAGTTTCATCTTGGTGAATCAAAGGGGTTTAATATTTGCACATGGAGAAAGGAGAGTTTGAGAGGTACAGTGACAGGAACAAGGACAAGAGTGGGCATGACCTTCATGAGCCTCATTGAGAAATCTGGCTCAGCGAGAGCAGCAGGCTCCTATTCTGAAAATTGGAGAGGAAGACACACTGTTCAGATTTGTAGCCATGCAAATCTCAATGGCCACAGCTCACTCTAGCAGTGTTCACTTTATTTGTTTATTTATAAAAATAGCAAATCTTTGTTTAGAAGAAAGTGACTCAACAACATAGCCATAATCCCATAAATCAGTGATTTTGTAATAGGTCTTGAACTATTGAAACATAATTCCCAGAATTTCAAGCAAAGGGATTTGCAAAAGAAACCATTTCCTCTGCACCCAGCATTGTTAATTTTATCCTTGACATAAATTTTTCTACTGGGGAAATCCCCTGGGAGAAGAAGCCAAGGAGGCAGTTTCTGTGGAAATATCATAGTGAAATGCTCAAGGAACTTTGGGACCATCTTTCTTTTTGAATGTTGAGATGTCATAGAAAAATGTCTACCATTTTATACATTTTTGGTGTTATTTTCAATAGTTACAGATGCAGCTTGGTTTGTATCAGATGCTTATGTTTCATCATTTACATTGTCTCAGATTTTGGTTTTTCTCTCTAGCTCTTGTCCATCGGTCAAGATTGCCTTTGTCATTTCTTACTGAATTATTCCAGCCCTCCCTCAATCTCTCTCTCTTTCTCTCTCTATCAGCTTTATTGAGTTGCAATTTACATGCAGTAAAAATATTGTGTCTTTAGGTGTGTAGTTCTGTGAGATTGGCAAACATATATAGCCATGTAACTATCAACACATTCAAGATGTATACCTTCGGTGTTCCAGAAAGTCTCTTCGCCTCCCTACTCCCTCAGTCTCAGGAAACCACTAATCTGATTTTTGTTTCCAGTTTTATCTTTTCCAGGTTGTCATGTGAATGGACTCATAGGGTATATGGTATTTTGTATCTGATTTCCTTCACTTAGCATGATGCTTTTTAGGTCCATCCATAGTGTGGAAAGTATTCCCTTTTATTTCCAATAGTATTTTATTGCATAGGTAACCACAGTTATCCATTGACCAGCTGTAGATGTTTGGGTTATTTTCAGTTTTTAGTGATTATAAATAAAGCTGCCATAAACACTTGTATACAGTTTCTGTGTGGACATATATGTTTTGTTTCTCTTACTCCAGGAGTCCCTTGATTGAGTGTTCCATTTCTTAGTCTGCCTGGTTGTTAATGACCCTGCATTACTTGAAATGAAACTTTTGAAAACTAAATCACATTTTAACTGCATGGGAAGTATATTTAGTGATATTTTTGGCAGTTCTATTTGCAGTGTGGGCTATTGCTCTGTACTTTGTGCTTTACAAGTTAAATTTTTTCAGTTCTTGGGTTTATCTGACCTGAACTCACCAGGTAGCTGAAGGGAGACTATTGCAGTTAGTGTAAATTGTTCCAGGTATGTGTGCTTGGATGAGTCCACTGCCCTATTGTCTGTGGCTGGTATTATATCCCATTCTAAGAGCTGTCTTTCTGAAATCTGGAAAAGTATGAATTTTGAAATAATTTCACTCTAAGAGATTTGGAAAAATGATTTTTAGCATCTTCATATGTGTACAACACAACTGCCCTTCCTGTTGGATAGTATGAGGTTGTGCTAGAGAATGATTTTCAAGCTAATTTTACTGTTCCCACACTGCTCCACTTTATGTCATGATCCAGTGCAATGCAAATATACATATTTTCAAAACACAATAGCTACTCTTGCTGCATGTAGTGTACTCCTATATTTTTTTCCATTTTATTCTGCTATGTTTCATTAAAAAGAAACCGCTAGCAGATGGCCACTAAATTTATTCTGTAACAGGCTAAATAGTCATGACCTGCAGCTGGGAAATCATTGAGCTTCAGGGTAATGCTCAGCATGAGGCACAATAAGCTAGGGAGCAGATTTGAAAAACTCCTAATGTTTTAGCTGCTTACTGGGAGTCATTCCCTTCAATGTTCCCTTCAATATCTTTCATGAATGTCACATTGACAGATGAGAGCTGCTGTGTCTCACAAATGCATGTGGATTAGATTCATTATCCTTACACTTCTGATCAAGCAAATGGAGACCCCAAGGCTGTACTTCCAAGGACCTGGAGAAAATCACCAACCTCCAGAGCATGGGATGTACTTCAGGCAGAGGAGACTTTACTTGCCTCCCACTTTTCAATAATTCACAAGAGCTTTGTAGGCCAATTAGAGAATTACAATCAGTATATCAGGCATGGTGTTCTGTGGGGAAGCAGAGTCGCTCTTTTATGAGATAAAGGACTTCTGAAACTAAATGGTACACAGTTGAGGGTGGTGCTGAAGAAGCAGAGGCTTGAGAGCAGAAACAGAGGTGAACCAGTCCACTTAAAAAGTCAGGCACATCCAGGAGGTGAAATATGAGTATTATATGAAGGGAAAAATGCTGATGCAGCAGAGAAAGCTGGCACACAGCAACTTGACCACCTGAGAGAGGTGGGACATGATGGAATCCTGTGTCCCCAGCTGGTACACTGAGAAGAGCACAGCATTGTTTCTGTGAAACATTCCGCAAAGCATGAGACGGGTTGCCCGTCATCCTACTTAATTAAAACCATCCTGGTTCAGATTATTCAGGTCATGAAAGACTGAGAAAGATGAGGAGTTGTCCCGATGGAAGGAGACATGACAAATAAATGCACCTGGGCAGGGTCCTTGCCCCAAAGGAGGATCAGGCATTATTACCACATTTGGTGAAATACGGTCTGTGCATCTGATGACAGTGTCGTGTCAACATTGATTTTCTGATTGGGAACAATACTTGGTGGTAATGCAGGAAAGAGTCCTTATTTGGGGGAAATACAGACCATTTATAGAGAAGGGGGTGGAACAAAATGAAAATATTTTTCTTGACTCATTTCACATAAATGCACCATGAGCACGTACCTCCTAGACCTAGACTGAGCTTCTGCTTGCTTGATTTTACTCTTCATTGGGTGTGTTTGTGTATCTTCTTGTTCAATATAATCATTTCATGAGTCTCCCAGACTGCTTGTTCTGTTTATACATTTCTTTCTTAGGGTTTTCCTCAGACCTGGATTTATTCTTCACTTGATTCCTTGGACTTGACATCTTATTTTCACCCAGCCCCTAAACCCACAGACTTCAATAGAAACATACTTGTTCCTTGTTCATTCCAGTCCACTCCTCTGTGCACTCCCAAGTCTAATTCTTGCCACTCACCCAAAATTTGCCTAGTGGGGGTGAGGCACAGTAAACATCTCAGTTTATTGTAATAGGGACATAATATTTTCTTTTTTTTTAATTTAGGGGACTGAGAAGTTGCTTAAATTGTCGTATGTTCACAGAAAAACAAGTGGCCTATAAATATGGAGCAATACCTTTCCAAATGCCTTGGCATTGACATTTGAATGTCTAAATGACATTCAGGGTCCTCCTGGCCTGGATCCTAGTACCTTTCAAACTTACCTTCTATCATTTGTATATCTTTTATAACACAACAAAATCAATTTCCTTATAATTCTCTGTGCATGCCATGCTGTTTGTCACATCCTTCAAATCCCATCTCAGACTTTGCCAACTGAGGGAACTGCTCCTATTGCCTCCTTGACAAATACAGTTAATAGTTCCCTTTTTTTCTTTTTTCTGAGGCTCCCATACCAATGTCATGTTGCCTCACATGTCTACAGAAATTTATTCACCTGGAACTAGCCTTTGCTACTATACAAACCTCTCGTTATGGACAGGCTCAGTGTCTTACTCAACACTGCCTTCCTAGCACCTGGCAATATGTCTGTGACCTAATAGATACTCATCCATATTTGTTGAAATAAATTAGCAGAAATGGAATTCAATTTGAGGTCTTCAAATCCAAAGTTCATGCTGTTTTCTGTACTCTGTGCTGTTGTCCATTAGTGACACACAAAGCCTCGTGCTTATTTCTGATCTGGTGTTCATGAATAAGATAAACATGCTACTCTGTTGTAGCCACCCATTGTGTATCTTATTTTCTTTTTAATAAAATTAATTTAGGAGAGTTGGTAAGTCTCAGACCTGAGCCAGGAGAGACCTGGACGCTTATAGTCACTGGAGGGATAAAAAGGCAGTAAGTGACCAAAACTGGCAGCATGTTCTGGAAGAGTACCAAAGAAATTGGGGAGCCAGGTAACACCTGGAGCTGGGAGAAGAGAGGGGCTGTGACTGGCTGTGACTGGCCATGACCCAGATAGACTCTGGACTGGTCAGAGAGTTGGAATGTGTGGAAAGCCGGGCACTTATTAGGAGCAGCAGGCAGCACCCAAGGGGACTTTTCTCAAAAGAGGATCTCAGATGCTGTGCTGGCCCAGTGAAGAGGGAGGAGTGGGGGTGGAATTTCTCCCACTCAGGATGTCTCACCTATTGATCAAAGAGGGGCAGCAGGGGCTCGGAGAGGCAGAGGCCAGGCCAAAATAGAGGGAGGTGGGAGGTAGCGATTTGCTCCCACTCAGGGCACCTCATGATTGATCAAAGAGTTTCAAAACAAGGTGGATTATCAGTAGCAGCCTGGCACAAATGCGCAGAGTGGACAGTGCAAACCTCACAGTGCTGTGAGGGCATGAGCTGGAAACTGGGCACCTATGGATATTGTAGCCTAGACTGAGCCCCCATCCTTGTGGAACCAGAGGAAAGAAAAAAATGGAGCCCAGCCCCGCTCTGCCTGCAGGATCCAGGAAGATCTGCAAAACCAGATTGGTGGGTTTAAAGTCTGTAGGAGGCTTTTTTTTTTTTTTAAGAGTAATGGCCTGTAGCTGTGGGGGCAAAATGGAGACAACTGTACTTGAACGACAATAAAAAAATAAAAAATAAAAATAAAATTACATATTTGGAAAAAAAAGAAAACGGGAAAAACAAAATAAAACATTAGTTTGGAACAAGTTAAAAAAAAACCCGGTGGATCCAGAAAGAAGTCAGAAGGCAAATACCAACAGCTGAGACAAATTCCACTTTGCTCATCTTCAGAACTTGCAATTTTTCTATTTTTCATCTTTCTGTGTTTAGTTTTTTGTTTGCTTTTTATTGTTTGATTTGCTTTTTTATTCTCTTTCATATTGCATTTTAATTTTTCTCCTTTTACTTCATTCATATTCCAAATAACACACTACTGTTGGTCTTTTATTTTTTACCCTTTTTATTTAGATTATATATTTCTTACCATACTATTGCTATTCCAAATTCCACACAGCACTCTTCCCTGGTCTTAATCCATTTTGCCATCTTCCTGAGCTTTACTATTCTTGTGGTTAACTTTATTTTCTCTTACACTACACCGGATTTCTATCCCTTAATCTCAGTATTTCTCTTCCATCTAACCTCATATAAGTGCTCTTCTTCTGTAAGCTCACATTCTTTTTCCCTTTTAATAAGAGTCTTATTTCTTTTTCACCTTTCATAAATAGTAGCTAGTTGAGTAAAATATCAGTTATTGCTGTAGTTCTCCAAAGGATCTCCTATTTGTTCACTACTTGTTTGTACTTTAAATCCCATAGAATACTCTCCTGCTGTCTTACTCCATTTCCCCTTTCCCCTGCTCCTGATCAATTGAGTAAAGAATTTTATTTCATTTTCTCTTTCCCTTTCTTTTCTTTGTTTTTCCCCTCTCTCAACCTGGGCTTTATACCTTCCTCTTATTAGCTTGCTTCCTCCATCACCTCAAAATCATTTTTCTTTACCGCAGACATCTCGTATTCACTTTTCACTTTTCTACAATATTCTTATTCTCATTCCACCTTTAATAAACTTCATTCAGTTGTTGTTGCAATTGACCCTGCTGTGGTTTTTCTGCAATTTTGCTCCTGTTGGTCCAGCACCTTTTCAATTGTACTTCAAACCTCATAGTATACTCTTCCTCCTTCTTAACCCATTGTTCCCATCCCCTTTTCATGTTTTACTTATGTTGTGAATGTTGCTCTCTCCCTTTCTTTGCCTTGGTTCCATCCCAATTCTTATTAATTCTTCTCCCTCTTACCACACAATAACACTTTCCCCTCTTTTAATCATCTCATATTCCTTTTCTCATATCTTATAATACAATCTATCTTCACCTTTATTAATCTTAGTTCAGTTGTAGCTGACATTGCTGATGTAGTAGGGAGTTTCTTTTTGCTGGCATAGGTTTGGTTGTCTGGTAATACTGCTTTGTTAACCAACACCTGTACAACACCATACAAGACAAGGTGAGAGTTGTGAATACCAGTAGACCCACTTGACAGGAGAACCTACCAACAAAGGGGCCACCAACAGGTAAAGCCCAAGTACAACAAGAGAGCCCACACAAACAGAAGAAAGGGAAACCCTAGAGCATCCAGACAAGGAGATCAAAGAGACCACACTGAGTCCCAAAGAACCCCTACCACAGAAGTACACCCTATGAAGACAGCTGGCAAAGAAGAGCATCTGGAATTGCAGAAACAAACAAAAAGAGTCACCTAAAATGGGGAGAGAAAGAAAGAACCCTTAATCAAAAGGAATGGAAGATCCCCTACTAAAAGAGCTAAATGAAATGGAGGCAAGCAAACTATCAGACATAGAATTTAAAAAAATGATTATAAGGATGTTCAAGGAACTCATTGACAACTACAAGGAATTGAGTGGGAACTACAACAGTATGCAAAAGGAAATAGAAACTATAAACAAGAACCAGGAAGAAATGAAGAATACAATATCTGAAATAAAAAAATACACTAGAAGGAATTACAATCAGACTGGATGAAGCAGAGGACCAAATTAGTGAGCTGGAAAACAAGGTAGAAAGAAATACCCAGGTACAGTAGCTTCATGAAAAAAGACTAAAAAAATATGAAGATAGCTTAAGGGAACTCAAAGACAACATGAAACACAACATGTGAATGATAGGAATAGCAGAAGAAGAAGCAAACAAGCAAGGGGTAGAAAACCTCTGTGAAA
>VMDR010021762.1:0-16646 GCA_007922815.1 Macrotus californicus | reverse complement strand
AATCCTCACAACACAGTGTCATCTGCAAAATGTTCCAACTGATAAGAGACAAATTCAAAAATATTCAAGTAACTAATTCAGGTCACATCACCAAGTGAGAGACCTGAACTTCAGACCCGAGTCCATTTAAATCCAAAATGCCATGCTTTTCCTACTGGTAAATAATCAGTGTGTCCCCACCACCTGAACATTCATCTAATTATATATGTTCTAATTCCATGGCTCCCATTCCTGATGGCACAATGGAATCCATCACCTGGGGAGTTTCAAAAACTCCCGAGGCTCAGACCCTTCCCCAGGAAATTCTGGTATAATTATTGTGGGGATCAACCTGATCTCAGGATTTAAGAAATCTCCCCAGTTGATTCAACATGTGGAGAACAACAACTCTACTAGTTTTGCAATATTAAGGTCCTACAGAACAGAACTAAAACCTCCCAAAGACAGGGCCATCACATCCACCATTTGTCCAGGAGTAAGCTCATCTAATCAAAATCAATGACATTTGATTTGTGCAACATACTCTTCATGGGAACAACAAAAGAAGAAATTCTTTCAAAGACACACAGAGAACAGGGACCAGCTTTAGAAAGGCTGTCATCAGCCAACTGCATATGATGCCAAGAACACAGAGGCAGTTGACTTAGGAAATAAATCTCAAAACTCTTCCAATACAGAGAAGAAAGTGGCAATCTTTGGGCTACCAGAAGTCAAATGACTTACTGTCTTTGGTTTTAATTTCCTCTGGTCCTTTGAAAATGGCAAAGGGAAATGATCGAGCTATGTAAAACCCTAATTGAAAATAAACATTTTCCGACTTTTGAGTGGAATTAAAGCTGGCAAAAACTGAATAGCTGCAAGGTGAGGAACGAAACCAAAAGCGCTATCAAGGAGGTTGCAATGAGGGTATTTGAAAACCATTCTGTTTGCTGAATTGTCAGCCATGCAAGCACTTATAGACAATTACAATCCTAGAAAACAAATAAAAAGTGTATAAGTAGGCACTTTGATACTTCTTCCTAATTATAGGGTTTACGAGCTGGATGCTAAAAACACAAATAGAGGCAACGCGAGCAATAGTAACCCTGAAATGAGGTTATGAGGCTTATTAGCTTTACATAATTACACAGCTGTGACAGGTTGAAGAGACCCCTGCCTGGAGTGCAGCTCCTCTCCTTTGCACTATCGGGTGTAAGAGCCAGTGTGCCGCCTTTTATTTTAGCTTTAAAAAAAAAATAAACACGCAATTTAGATTGAATCATATGGAACTGACAATACTTGACCTACAGAAATGGCAGTACCATATTTTGAGTTACAAGATGAAGATCTTCCTCATCTCCCTTGGGTGTCTCAGGGACAAGGCCTTATTTGATGGAGCCTTTAAAACATCCACAGCATCAACCACAGAGCTGTGAATAATACAAGGGGCTTTCTAGAGGCATATGCAGTAAATGAAATCCACCAACCTAAAAATAAAAGCTACATTTTCTAATATCTAACGGATTGAAAAGTTTTAGAAACCACCACTTGTGATATATATTTCAAATAAAACTGCAGTCTGGTAATTGGCCCAAGTACCCAATTTTATCTGCATGTCAACTGAATGTCTAGAGTTGAAAAACAATGATTTTTTTTACTCTCCCTCCTGATTTGTTTGTCCAGAGCTTTGGAAAGCCAGGGGGGTTAGAGATCTCTGACTTTATCTGCAGAAGGAGGGAGGGAGGGAGGGAAGGAAGGAAGGAAGGAAGGAAGGGAGGAAGGAAGGAAGGAAGGGAAGGAGGGAGGGGGGAGGGAGGAGGGAAAGGTGGCTTGTAATTATTATTTTACATATCCATGACTTACAAATAACAATAACTGATTTTTCAGTTTTTTAGATATAAAAGAAAATCTAGGAAAACAAGAGCAATCCACAAGAAAGGCATGGACTAATTCTTAGTTATCTTTCATTTTATCAATAATGAAAACCTGTGTATCAACTCCTCCGTCACGCATTTTACCTTCAAAAAGCAAGTATGCACTTGGCAGAATTTTCTCATGTGTGCCAAAGAGAAATTTCTCCAGGATGCTGCATTCAAAAGAACTCCCAAGTTCTTTCAGGCTTCAGGCAGCAAACTGCAGGACCTAATAAAAGCTCCCATTTATTCAGTGCTTGCCATGTTTGCCATTCTAGTGCTTTAAACCTATTAGCTATTTAATCCTCAGAACGATCCTAAGAGCTTGGCACAGTGTTTACTCCGTTAGTGGAGAAGTGAGAGGCATCAATAGGTTACTTGCCCAAAGTCATACACTTCGTAAAAGGCAGAGCCTGGGCTCCGTCCCTGATGGTCTCTCCCCAGAGCAGGTGCTCAGACTCACAACTCGCCTGCCTCACATGGTAGCTCATGCCAGTCAACCTGCTACAATGTATCCACCATAATATTCTAGAATTACGTAACACAATTGTGCGTTATTTTGGTATGCATAATAGGTTACTAGCACCTATCTTAAAGGTTGCTTGATAAAAGAAATTAAGAGGCATTAATTTTCCATACAGGCACACATTGTAAGTTTCTTTTATTACGTTTATCACTTCAGGGTTTATTGCAAATTCCCCGTGCAAAAAATTGCTTATCAAAAAGACCACACAAAAATGTGTTTACTAAAAGTGTACTGTGTTTGTAAATGAAAGACTACCAAATGACATTGAAGTTTATACTTCTTTTAATTTATATGACTGCGTTTGGAAACAGATTAATTTAAATTGTTTACATGTATAATCATTAAACAAGAATTGGTTAAACCCAAGTCCAATCAAAATAAGAGTGACTATGAATTGAGATGCCCTTATTGTCACTGGAACTATTCCATTGTTCTGGAATTCACTTATTGGGTAATGTCCACAGTGGGAAAAAATTATCTCTAATAAGTGTAGTCATTGTCATCTGATTTCCCGACACAGAACGAGCTGGAGAAGAATGATGCTTTATAGGAGACATACCCTAGTACCATGAATAGGAGTGGTCCCACGGTAGCTTCAAATCCTGTCTTCATGAAGTGTAAAATTGGGATAACAGCTTTAGCATATTTAATGCACATAAGTAATCAGATGGCTGCAGCTGAGACCCAGTTGCCTGTTTGGGGAAGGGTGTTTGGACCCCCACAGGCTATATTATCATGCAGTCACCTGGAGCACTGCGGCAGGCTCCTGATTGGTCTTCCTAAGTCCATGCTATTCCCCACCTGGAGCCTATTCTGAACACAGCAGCCAGCAAAAAGTAAAGTAGATTAGTTACTCTCCTGCAGTGGACATCACAGGAAGAATAAAATATGAAATCCTTACCAGCGCCAACAAGGGCCAGGCCCCTCTCTGCTCCAGCCACACTGGTCCTCTTGCCAGTCCTCACACTCGCCCCCTGCACCCCTACCACAGAGCCTTTGCACCCGCTGTTCCTGCTGCCTGGAATGTTCTTTCCAGAGAATTTCAAATATCACCTCCTCAGAGATCCTGCCTGTCCACCCTGTCTCAAAGTCACCGTCACCCTACCCCAGCACACACACCAGGCAAATGACCCATTTTACTTCTCACTTATTTTTCACTGCCTGAGAGCATGTACCATTTGTTTGTGTGTTTGTTTCCTGTCTTCCCAAGAGAAAATAAATTCACTGAGGGGAGGGACCAGTTTGGGGGGAGGCAGGATCCAGAAGAGCGCTAGGGATATAATGGGCATTCTCTAAAAATTTTGGAACAAACGAATGAATGAATCTGAAAAACTGAGTAAGAGTTTATGAATGAATAGCCCATTTTCACTTACAGTGAAACATCAGGATTAAAACAAAGAAGAGATCCTCATCCTTAAAGAAAAACATTTGCAGTTTCATGGGTTCTATCTGAACAACCACTTTCCATAAACCCATAAAACCTTGAGAAAAATATACAGGTTCTTAAAAAACAACAAAGGAAAATTTTTGCATTTTTTTCTATTACCCATGGACAACTTTTGTTTCAACTCCATACTTCATTCTAGGGCTCTTATTTACTGTTAAATATGTACATCCCCTTTAATGTCCACAATAGGAGTGTATTACTTACAATGTTATTATAGTATTACATAAGCTAGTTCGTAGGATTAGATGCTTAAGAAAGCCGGTAAAAAAAAATGCTTTAAAAGTAAAAAATGAATGCAAGTATTTATTTTGTATTATTATCTCTTCCTAGTTTGTTTTGAGTCTCTCCTATCATATGATTCACTGGCTTGCATTTCATTCTAAGAGTATATGCACACCTCACGTAGAGACTAAAAGTAGGGGATAGTGTGTACTTGCCTAGATGGGAGCACTAAGAAAAGGAGGGCTAATGCAAGTCACATGACAGGAAGTGCTCCCAGAGATGCACCCACTGATGGTAGTTGCTCCTTCATCCTCCTCAGAATCTCCTGGAATCACTTTCCTCCATGGTTTCTTCCAGATATCACTTTTTTTTTAAAGAATGTATTTATTTATTTTTAGAGAGAGGGGAAGGGAGGGAGAAAGAAAGGGACAGAAACATCGATGTGAGAGAGAAACATCGATCGGTTGCCTCTCATGTGGTCCCTGGCTGGGGACCCGAGCCACTGAGCCACACCGGTCAAGGCCTGACACCACCTTTACCTGTCGAACACTCTGCCCAGTCTGCAGTAACATGTACGTGCCCTTCAAAGTGCAAGAGACTTACACCAATCCCTAATTTCCTGACAAATGTTAACTTCCTTGTTCAAGAACATCACTTAGAGGACTCTTGATTCACCATAAAATCCACATCTTAACATCCAAAAGGATACTCTGGCTTTGCAAAAGAAAATCCACCAAAGTAGAATACACGTGACAAAGAGCAGGACACCGCAGACCATGCTACGTGTCACAGAATCCAATCGACCCAGGAGAGCGCTGTGGGCTCGTCAGCCAAGAGAGTCTGCAGGAGGGTAGGCTAAGGTCGCCGGGCCGGGAGCGTGCAGTGCTGCCTGCCACAGCCTCCCTGCCTGAAAGGGCACGGAAGGAACATATATTAACAGTGTGCTGTGATTTTGTTTTAATTACAAAAACACGTCAAAGATAAATAGTGCTAAAGTGAATCAGTGTTATGCAGGGAAGCATGAAACGTGCAATATATTCAGAAGGAGGTGATAATTATTTCACAAATGAGGAAACAAATTACATAAAGTTATGAACAACTGAATTGTAGAGAAAATGAACCAAGGCACGAAAACAGGCATCCATCAATAAACATTTACTTACATGTGTGCCAGAGGGCGGTGCTTAACCAATACCATAATTCATAAACCAAGCAGATAAAGATGAGAAGACATTGTTTTGACCTCAAAGAGCTTGTAATCCAGCATGGAAAATAGATGTGCAAACAAACAATATGTTGACTGTTTTACTAGGAGCTGCTCACAAAATACCACGGGAATACAGAGGTAGAAGACATGAAGTTCTCTGCGGTGAGTCAGGAAGACCTTTCCGGAGGGTTACTAGGGCAGAACCTGAGAAGGTGAGTGTAGGCCATGGGGTGAATCAGGCCGAAAGGGCTTTCCAGGCTGAAGGAACAGCATGTGCAAAGGTAAGACACTAAGTGGTACTTTCAGGTGACTGCATGTCACCGAGTATAGCAGTGGTCAGATCATACAAGGCTTTAAGTAGGAGATAAAAGGTGCTAAGTAGGAGCTTGAGCTTCATCTTGAGTAAAATGGAAAGTTATTGAAATATTTTAAATAAGGGAATACTACGATCCTATTTTCAATCCAACTGTGGCGGAGCATAAAGCAATACTACCTGTTTCCCTTCCCTGAGAATCTGGGACAGACAAGTACCTTCAACTTCTCTACAGAGGAGAGAGGAAGTGGTCAATGAACAGATACCTTAATAGTTTCCAAATCTCTCTTCCCTTTTATCTGGAGTAATGAAACGACCCTAATTTTACAACTGGCCTATGCAAAGGGTGTTTTTGTGCAACAATCCATATAACGCAACAGTGATTAAGAATTAACATTTGTTACTAGCTTTCTTATACAACTCTGACTCCCACCCATAAATAACCTCCGGCAGAGTCTAGTATTGGTGGAGAACTTTCAATAAATTATCACAGAGAATAAATTGCACGTGGGTCCACCGTCTTAAAGTGGGAGAAAAGCAAAGTTTCAATTGCCCGAAAGGCGGCAAAAACAGAGGTTCAGCACTAACTGGGCTAACAGTGTGCGTGGTTCACACCTTCCATTTCACTCCCTTCAGGCAGAGTGGGAAGAACTGTACCACTCTCTCAGTATACAGAATTATTTCCCAAACCACATGAAAAGCACGCTTCTCAGCAAAAGATGCAAAATATCCACCTGTATGGCATCGCCAGTCTTGGTTCCGAAGACCTGCGGCATTGAGGTGCACGTGATGTAAGGCAGAGTAAACAATCAAACATGGTGTGATTGCCACGAGACAGTCATAAACCCAGAACTAGCACGTATCTGATCATCGATTATAAGCTGTGTTTAAATATTTAAAATCTGTATTTGTTGGTTCAATGATAGCTCTTTCCCAAATATTTACCAACTGGCAAAATAAATAAAATCTTCAAATAAAATTCCTTGTCCACTAGAGGCCAACCAAGTGTACTATTATAGCACTTTCAGTAAACCTGTCATGAATCTGATAAAAAGGGGAAAAAAAAAAACAGGATGGCATAAAGGCTATGGAGTAAGGAAGAGGAAAATGTATAAAGATCCCCAGGAAAAGAGATGTAACATGGGAACTTCTCAAACCCCCCAAAATTGAATTGCCCCCTCCTTTCAAGATGTATCAGAAATGCAGGTCCTCCTCAGTAATCCCCTGGCCTCTCCCCGAGCACAGCCAGAATGCAGTTGGGGCGAGGGCGAAGCTGCAGGACAGGGACATGTCCGCCGTGTGCTGTCTGCCGAGGTTGGCTGGGCAGCTTGAAGAAAAGCCCCAGGAGCAGGGGGATGGAGAAGTCATCCACACACAACCTGTGACTCTGAGGTTGTGCCCCAAAGTGTGAAACAGGATTTTCATAAGTGAGGTAGCAACCCCTCTGTTAAGTGATTGAATCATGTCCCCCAAAAGATGTGTTGAAGTCCCCACCCCTGGTGCCCGTGAATGTGACCTTACCGGAAATAGGGTCTTTGCGGATGTAATTAAGGTCAGATGGGACCATGTGAGCAGGCCCTAATTTGTCATGGTGGGGGTCATAAGAAGACGTGAGTGCCATGTGGACAGAAACATGTGAGGCAAAGAACAGGGAATGCCAAGGATGGTTGGCAAACACCGGAAGCTAAAAGAGGCAAGGAAGGTTCCCCCTTCAGGTTTCCGAGGAAGCCAGGCCCTGCTGAAACCTGGACTTTGGACACCTGGACTCCAGGTCTGAGAGGCAATAAACTCTGGCTGTTTGAAGCCACCTCGTTTGTGCTGCTGTGTTAGGACAGGCCTAGAAAACTAAAACACCCTCTTATGCAGATTCATCTATCCACTGCTCTCTTTTTATCTAGCTATCATCCTGAAAAGATCATACCAAGCAGAGCTGGCGCTTTTGGAAGTACTATAGCACAGAATCCAACTATTTTCCATCTAGGCCCAATCCGGGGGAAACTGGCCAAATTAACTCTTTTGTTGTTTTTTTAATTGGCTGTTCCATTTTCTCCCTATGCATTTATGTAGCATCAGTATTAAGGTTTCCTCTTGCACAGACACTTGAAGGATGGCTTCACATCAAAATAAAAAAGGAACTCATAATTAGTAATTTACATTTGTTGACTAATTACATTTTAACTAAAAAGCATTCACACTAAATTGTTGCAAATGAATATTTTTATGATCTTTTTCTTCCCTCTATAATTATGGGATGAAAGGCTTTTCTCCTCAATAAAGGAATTTCAGTCACCCACTTATTCAATTGACACTTGAAGAAGCCTGACTTAAAATCCGTAAAAAAGCCTCCAGACAATTAATCAATCAAGAAGGCATTGATGGGGCCCTCCCTGCCCTAGTGCTGGGCTGTAGGCTTCCGAAGATGCAGACACACCGGTCAGGTCCACACAGCCCTGAAAGGACTGCCAATCAGCTGGGTGGGGCGTGGTCTACCGGAGGGTGGGGCCAGCAGCGTGCAGTTTGAAGTGTGCTGTGAGTGACTCACTGAAGCCTGGCATCACGGCAGAGAAATGGAACGGGACCCCAACACGGAGAGTGCGGCCCCGCTGCCGCCTGGTGGAGTTCAGACAGCTTGTTTGCGCGTGTTTACACACACTTTGCTGCTTGCATCTCTCTTCCAGCTCTTTCTTCAGAACCCCTAGGACGTGGTCCGCACGGGCAGGTGGGCTGGTGGGCTCACTGAGCCCTTCGCCTCTCTCACAGTGCCTACCGGGGTATAGGCAGAGACAGCACTTCTAGATGGCTGAGCCAGCCCTGGGCGGAGGGGGGGGGGGGGGGGGGGGGGGGGGCGGGGTCTGGCTTCCCTCCCTGCTCTAATCCTGAAACGGCACTCCCCGTTTGGGATTACAACTCATCCAGAGCTAATTCCACAGCTCAGAACTCATGGAGAAAGAACGAAGACGCCATTCAACATCCATCTGTATATACAGTCCATCCTCACTGTTGCGGATTCCGTATGTGCAAAATCAACCACTCACTAACATGGATTTGTTGGGCCAAAATCAATACTCATGCCGTTTTGGTGATCATTAGCATCGCATGCTCAGAGTGGCAAAATCTTTGAGTCCCCCAACGGGCATGTCCCCAGCTGAGGCTGAACAAGGTGACACTCTATGTTCTTTCAGTTGTCACACTGCAAACAGGCGTGTTTTTAGTGCTTTATTTAGTGCCATGTTTTTTTAAAAAAACGTTATTGTACTCTTCTTTGATAATTTTGCTTCTGCAAATGGCCCCCAAATGTGGAGCTGAAGGGCTGTCTGGTGTCCCTAAGCACAAGAAGGCTGGGACGTGCCTTACAGAGAAAACGTGTGTCCAACAAGCTTCCTCTCAGGCCTGAGTTACAGTGTTTCGTGGGAGGTCAGGGTTAATGAGTCAACAACAGATATTAAATAAGGTGTCTCTAAACCAAAACAAACCAGCTTCTGTATCGATCAGTTGATGAAAATGCTGTGACCAGAGAGGCCTGCAGGAATCTAAACCTGCTTTTCCCCTGGGAGCAATTATTACTCACTAATTCAGTGCTCACAGCAACGCCATAAAACACAAGTGCCACAAATAACAAGAAGAGACTCTCTACTGCCCTCTCGCTCTCTCTATACCTGTGGGTATGTGTGTGTCTATATATATATATATATACATAAACACACACATACATATACACAAATATGTATATGTTGAAAATGACTATATGTACATATATATGTGTTTGTATTTATATTGCTATACATACGATATGCTATATGATGTCTTTTTTTTTTTTTTACTATGCTGGGCCCTAAATAGATGGTGGTCAAAAAACAGATATGACTCCACCTCTCATGGACCTTAATGTCTAATAAGGGAGTAAAGCATTCATCAGCAATCCCCTTTGGGCTGCTCAATTGAAAGCTACAGTCTCTAATCAGTTTCCTCAGTGGTAAAACTTAATGTGTTGCTCTTCACTGTTTGATTCCTCTCTCTCTCTCTCTCTCTCTCTAACTCAGCTGGCTATGAAATAGGGCAAGGAAGGGAAGTATTGCAGGAGAATGTGAGCTCGATGGAGCAGGGGTCTTTTTTTAAAATTTTTATTCTGAACCTCCAGCTCCGAGCACAGGAATCTGACACATAATGAGCATTCAATAAATGAATAAACTTATTGACCCACCAAACACACCAGCAATTGGTACCTGTAAGAAAAGGGAGCAGAAGCAAAATAAAACTACAAAACAGATACACTTATCTGATAATAAATCTTCTCATTCCTGTCCCCTTGCTAAGAACGTCTGAATATGTGCTGGTGGCAGAAGAGTTACCCTCGCCTCTGGTGATAAGTAGGCAGGAAGGCCCTAAGAGTGGGAATTAGTAAAATAGCTATCTTGCCAAAAACAAACAACAACAAGAAAAAAACCACTTGGCCAGTTGACTTTTCTTTGTGCCTACCAAAGACGTTTCTGTCCTCCAATCAATCAATCTGGCCTGAATAACCAGCACTAAAAATACTTCAAGCACTTCAGAGACAATCCACACCAGGAGTGGAAAAAATCATCCACATGATATTTTTGTTGTTTTGTCAATTCATAACCCTACAGTTACTGACTACGAAATTTATATCATTCCAGCTATTAAATCTTCCTATGGGACTAAATGGGATATTCCTCCAATCCAACCACACAAATGATTAAAATATTTAAACAGAAAAAATACCTCTCTGCACCTGACTGCAAAGACATATTAACGCACGCATCCCAAGATATGGACGACGCCAACTGGCTGAGAAGCGGCAGTTTGGCCAAGCGCCGTTTCGCCACTAACTACAAAAGCTAAGGACCGCTCTGCAAATCTCCTAAATAAAAAAGCAATCTAGTTCCTGGCAAGGAGATCAGCAATGGCCATTTCATATAAATGAATCTGTCATGATTTCCTTTGCGCGCAAGCTCGATCATCCAAACTAGCAGAAACAGCAGGCTGTGGCATGGCTTTCCTTTATCTGTTTTTGATAGACTGCTTCTCCCTTTCCTGCCCCAAATGATGACTGCCATTGATGAAAAACTGTACTGTGAAATTGCAACAAAATGGTTCTCAATTTTAATAGTCAACTAACTTACCAAAGAGAAATTGTACCTTTTATTTTGTTAGTGCTTTACAGATTCCTAACACAAGTTCAAGTACAAATGCGATCTTCCCTTTTATATCTTCATCAAAATAAGATAAGTGGAGTGTGACAGGCTATAAAGCACATGCTTTGCTTATTGGTATGCCCACCTGTTCCAGATCATTTGCAGGGCTGCCAGTAACAGAAGGAAGTGGCATAAATGAAATGGCTTTTTTTAAGTAAGATTCTCTTGCAAAATCCATAGAGAATATCAACCATTATTTTCTAAAGCCAATCAAAGGTCTTCTGTGCCAATATGCACATCTCCACAGCCATGCAAGCTGGTCTTATGTCCCCCAACTCTGGCTATTCCAGTCACGTGGTGCCTAAGCTGCTTCATTAGGCAGAATCAGCCAAGACAGAATTCCTAAATGGTGTGCCCTTCATTCCAAATAAAAGCAGAGCATTTTATTTTTTCCTTTCCTTTAAAAGGCAATGAAAATTGCTGTTGTTTAGCAAGAGGATAGTGGAAGTGCATCCCTGGGCTATGAGAGGCTTAAGAGTTGTATTATCCTGTGTCTTTTCCATCAACGCGACTAGGGGCCTCATCACGGATTCCTGAGATTTCCTGGGAAAGGAGGAAGATCACTGTCCCTCCCTCCCCCTCCTCACCAGCCCCCACCCCATCTGTACTGCACATCATGTTCCCAGACAACTTCCCTCAGGAACTGTAATATTCTGATTAATGATACTCTGAGAAGATTCAAAATGGTTGAGCGGGTTGTCCTATTCCCTAAAGAACTATCACTGTAAGGTAATATCCTAGCCTGAATTTTTTCAGTTATGTGTAAAATGTC
The DNA here is from genome assembly GCA_007922815.1 of Macrotus californicus. Classification (NCBI taxonomy): domain Eukaryota; kingdom Metazoa; phylum Chordata; class Mammalia; order Chiroptera; family Phyllostomidae; genus Macrotus; species Macrotus californicus. The sequence continues at coordinate 5,054 of VMDR010021762.1, read as the reverse complement.
CTATTTTTAGAGCTGTGGGGTTTTTTTTTTTTTTGAGTAGTTAATTATTATGACTATGGAGGTTAAGTTTAAAAAAATAAAACATGTTGACTCAAAAAAAAATGTTTGTTTTAAGGGGCAGAGAGTTTCATGTCTCACTCAAGCATCACGGCATTCTAAGAAAGGCTCCATCGCTTCCCGTAACATTTACCATTTTTTGAACACCTAAGAGTCAGTTTTGGGTAAAATGAAAACTGACCCGTACTTATTTGACGAGAGGTATTCCTGTATTGAGAAAGAGCACTAGAACATGCATCAAGGCATCGGAGTTGAAGTTGAAATCACAAAACCAGCTAAAATTTGGGTTTGAGTAAACATAACTCCTTGGGTCCCGTATTTAGCATACACAAAACAAAAGGTCAGACTAAATGATGATAAGATCCCTTCAAAGTCTAAAATTCCATTATTCCAATCAGCTAAGGATCAATATGAATAAAAATAATTTCTTAAATGTTTTTAATATCTAGTAAACCACAATGAAATATACTCGTAATTTTCTCTCTGCAGGAGTGATCTATGTAAAATTTGTATTTTATTTTGTCTGATTAAAGTATGGTTGACATAGAATTCTACATTAGTTTTATGTCTACAACAGAGTAATTTGACATTTCCCATATTTTGCCATGTGTAATGCTCATGTTTTTGCCCAAATTTTTGAGGGAAAAATAAGGGTGCACATTACACATGGGTAGTACTAATTCCATATCTATATAAATGTTTTAATTCTTTTTTAAAAAGATTTTACTTATTTATGTTTAGAGAAAGGGGAAGGGAAGGAGAAAAAGGGAAATATCAATGTGTGGTTGTCTCTGGTACACCCCACACTGGGCACCTGGCCCACAACCCAGGCATGTGTCCTCACTGGGAATCGAACCAGCAACCCTTTGGTTCCCAGGACCGTGCTCAATCCACTGAAGTACATCAGCCAGGGCTAAATGGTTTAATTCCTTTATTTATGCTTATGCATTAAAAATTTAACTCTAGAAAGCAATAACGATATCCATATGCAAAATAACACTCTGGAATTACAATAATCAGTTTTGTTTCTAAATATAAGTAAACAAATAATTGAATTAAAAAAATTAAAATGAAAGATTTTTTTCCCTGAAAGTTTGGGCCAAAGACGTGGGTGCACAGTATACAAAGCAAAATACTATATATATCTTATGCAATGATCACCACAATAAGCCTAGTAGCCATCTGTCACCACACGTAGTTATTACAATATTCTTGACTATCTTCCTACGCTATACTTTATATCCCAGTGACTTATTATTTTTATAACTGGAAGTTTATATCTCTTGATAGCCTTTTCATCCAGCTTCTCAATCCCCTCCCCTCTGGCAACCACCAGTTTGTTCTCTGTATCTATGAGTCTATTTATGCTTTGTATTGTTCATTTGTGTCTTTTTTTAATTCCACATATAAGTGAAATCATATGATATTTATCTTTCACTGTATGAATATTTCACTTAGCTCTAGGTCCATCTATGTTGCCACAAATGGCAAGATTCCATTGTTTTTCATGGCCAAGTGGTATTCCATTATAAATATCACATCTTCTTTTTCCATTCATTTATCAATGGACACCTAAATGGCTTCCATGTCTTGGCTATAATAAATAATGCTTCAGTGAATATGGGGTGTATATACCTTTTCAAATTAGTGCTTTTGTTTTGTTAGTATAAAACTCCAGAAGAGGAACTGCTAAATCAGACAGTAGTTCCATTTTCAATTTTTTGAGGACCCTCCATACTGTTTTTCATAGCGGCTGCACTAATTGACAATCCCACCAATAGTACACAAACATTCCCTTTCCTCTACATTCTCACCAACACTTATTCTTTGTTGTCTTTTTGATAATAGACATCCTGACCAGAGTATATGGTGATATCTCATTGGGGTTTTGATTTGCCTTTCCCTAGTGATTAGTGATAATGAGCATCTCTTCATATATCTGTTTGCCATCTATATGTCTTCTTTGTAGAAATGTCAATTCAGGTCCTTTGCCCATTTTTTATTTTGATTTTTTTATGTTGAGCTGTATGAGTTTATCATATATTTTAGATATTAACTACTTACTGAATATATAATTTGCAAATATTTTCTCTCATTCAGTAGATTGCCTTTTTGTTTTGTTGATGATTTCCTTCACTGTGCAAAAATTATTTGGTTTGATACAATGCCATTTGCTTATTTTTTCTTTTGTTGCCCTTGCCTGAGGAGACATATCCAAAAAGATATTGCTATGACCAGTGTTAAAGAGTTTACTGCCTATGTTTTTCTCTATGAGTTTTATGGTTTCAGGTCTTATATTTAAATCTTTAAATTCTTTTGAGTTTATTTTTTTATAAGGTGTAAAAGTGTAGTCTGGTTTGTTTTCTTGTTTCCTTCCTTCCTTCCTTCCTTCCTTCCTTCCTTCCTTCCTTCCTTCCTTCCTTCCTTGCATTTGTCTGTCCCGTTTTCCCAGCACCATTTATTAGAGAGATCGTCTTTTCCCATTTGTATATTCTTGCCACCTTTGTGGTAGACTAACTGACCTTATAAACATGGGCTTGTTTATGGTCTCTGCTCTGTTTCATTGATTTGTGTGTCTGTTTTTTGCCAGTAACATACTGTTTTGGTTATTATAGCTTTATAGTATAGTTTGAAATCAAGGAGCATTATACCTCCAACTTTGTTCTTCTTTCTCAAGATTGCTTTGGGTATTAGGGGTCTTTTGCAGCCCCAAATAAATTCTAGGATTACTGGTCATAGTTCTGAAATATGTGATCGGTATTTTAATACAGATCGTACTGAATTTATAGATTGCTTTGAGTACTGTAGACATCTTAACAATATCAGTTCCTCCAATCCATGAGCACAGTGTATCCTTCCATTTATTTGTGTTTTCTTCAAAGTCTTACATTTTCTTTGTACAGCTCTTTTACCTCCTTGGTTAAATTTATTCCTAGGTATTTTATCCTTTTTTGATGCAATTGTAAATGGGATTATTTACTTTATTTCTTTTTCTAATAGTTCATTATTAGAGTATATAAACATAACATATTTCTGTGTATTAATTTTGTATTCTTCAATTTTACTGAATTTATTTATGTGTTCTAGTAGTTGTGTTTGTTTTTTCGGGGTTTTTTTGGTGGAATCATTAGTGTCTTCCCTATGTAGTATTATGTCACTTACAAATAGTGACAGTTTTTCTACTTCCTTTCCAATTTGGATGAATTTTATTTCTTTTCCTTATCTCACTGTTGTGGCTAGGACTTGCAATACTATGTTGACTAAAAGTGGTGAGAGTGGGCATCCTTTCTTATTTCCAATCTTAGGAAAAAGCCCTCAGCTTTCAGTCATTAAGTCTGATGCCTTTATTATATTGAGGCATGTTCCCTCTTCTGTATACACTTTGTTGAGAGTTTTTTTCATAAATGGATGCTGAATTGTCTAATTTTTTTCTACATCTATTGAGAAGATTATATGATTTTTATTGTCTTTTTGATAATAGACATTCTGACCAGCGTGGATCTCATTGGTGATATCTCATAGTGGTTTTGGTCTGCTTTGCTTTGTTAATGTGGTGTATCATGCTGATTGATTTGCCAATAATGAACCATCCTTACATTCCTGGAATAAATATCACCTGTTATTTTACTTTTAATGACTTCCTAAAGTACATTAAAATATCTTATTTCTTAAAGGTATGACTAAACAAGCCCTGCAGTCAAGAATTTTAGAACTCTAACAAAATTAGCAAAACTCACCATATAGGTTTAAAGAAACACTGAAAGTCTCTTTCTTAGCTTTGACTCTGCCATCCTCTGAAAGAAATTTGGCTCTAGCCCAGTTTAATTTATGTAACACTTTGTTGCTGTGTTTAACATAGTTGTAAATGGTGTATGCATTCATAATCAAAACCTAAGCTCCAATAGTCTATTCTTCATCTCCTCAAAAACTAGCCACAGGAAGAAAGAAATCCTACTAGGGATTTTGGTAAGTCGAATGCTTGACAACAGTAATAATCAAAGTCATTCACGGGACAACTATATGAGGCATTATTGGCTGGTAAGATTCTAGACTGATGATGTTTGAAAATCTTAGGAGATGGTTTTATGCCCCAAACACAAGTCTTAACCATTATCATGTGATGTGTGTATTCACACCCTCCATATCCATCAAATATTAGATTATTTGCACAACTGTCACCTGTATAAAGCAAACTCAAGAAGGATTCAAGAAGTACAACAAAACCAAACATGTAGCAAGTACCTGGATGCTGTTAAAATGATTTAATTTCAGTGAAGATTTCTTCTGAAAATAGCTTTGCTGTAATATCTTCTATAAATTCTCAAACACAAGACTCAATGGACAGTTTTAAAATTCTGAAGTGATTTTGCATAAAATAATACATTGGTTTTCTATCTCTTTTACTCCCAATTTCTTCTCTGACCACACTTACTAAGACTACCCTTCATGTCACAATGGTACTAGCCTACTTTCTGCTCATTCTAAAAATAAAATTAGGTGCTTTAATCAGTTGAATTTTACATTGTGTACCCTTTCACTTTATTTCCAGATTATTTTCAGAAATATTCAAGGTACTATGATCATAAATTTAAGAAACCCTCACTAATCAGTGAATAATATTCACAGAGAGATGAAACAATATTGAGTCTAAGGCTGGAATGTCATTTTTCAATTAAAAACAATGTCAGCTGATAATGAGAGTGAAACCAGAAAGCATCATTTCAAAAAGGGTCTTCAAATTAGAGAAGACCCATATAATCTGCTCATGTGTCCATGTGTCTACAGCACATTGATGGACATGTTCTCTGTGCCTAAAACAAAGGCGGTACATTTTCACTCTCAGAAAAAGACAGAAGTAATGGGGAGAGAAAGAGAGAGAGATTTGGGAAAATGTGGGAAGAGAAAAGACTGCATAAGAGTTCTCTCTCTATTTCATTCCTTCTACTTTCTTTATTCAATTGTTCATTCAACAAATATTGATTAAACACTATGTCTAT
>VMDR010021761.1:0-16639 GCA_007922815.1 Macrotus californicus | reverse complement strand
AACATTATTCACCAAGGTTAGAATAAGTAATCATACTCATTTCAACATTTAGTAGAAGAGCTAGGTAATACAAGAGAACATCACTGAAACTTTAGAAGGAAGCAAATTAAAAAGGAAAAAAGAGGGAAGCTCCCTCAGTGTGGGGAAGTTAGATGTGAGACTTCTGCTATAATTTCAGCAGCAGTTAGCCTCCTTGACAATTTTGTAGACAGATATACATTCTTTTCAAACTTGTATCATCTCGTTACTAAGAAAGGAAAAAACAAGTTTTTAATAGTTGTACTCTAGAATTTATGGACATAGACAATAGTCTATTCATTATTTCTCTGTTCCTATTGTGGTTCTTATTTACTTAAACCAATAAATTGGAGAGACAGAGAGGGACAAGAAGGAAGTATCCAGCAAGGATTTTTCAAAATGATTTTGTGCCAGAAGGTGGAAGAGACAACCTCAGGAAAAGTCCACCTACTGGAAAGAGGATAGATCCATTCATTAATTCTTGATTTCCTGAGTGCCATCTATGGCCTAGGATACAAAGTGAGGTGTGGCCCTGCCTATCCCAGGGGAGATGTATGATCATAGGTTGAAACAAATACTAGGCAAGGAAAGTTAATAGTGTTCACAGCATGAGGGCATATAGCAGGTGGTCTGACAGGACTTCAAGGTCCAGAAGCTTCTTTGAGGAAGCTGGGATCTCAAAGAAGGATAAAAATTCACCAGGATAAAGAGGTAGAGTAAGACCCAAAGTGTAGCATGAGGCAGCAGAGCCCAGAAGAGAGACGGAAGGCAGAGTGAGTACCCAGAGCACGGAGAAGAGTAGTAGGAAGCCATAGTGGAAAGGGAGACAGCTTGTAAATGCTATTACAGATTTAATCTTCAGTCTGAGACAATTGGGAAGGGGTTACATCATGGTGGTTGGTGATCCAATCACATTTTCAGTGCTGTCTCTGGCTAGAGTATGGACGGGAGAGAGAGAGAAGAAGGAGGAGGGGGAGGGGGAGGAGAAGAAAAAGGTGCCAGAGAGAGAATATAGTGGTTTTAGAGAGAAAAAAATGGAAAATTCAAGGTATATTTAGAAAATAAATTCATTGTCATTAGGGGATAAGTTTGATATGAAAGGCAAAGTGATTCATAAGGTTTGGGATTTTAAATCTGGGTGGGTGGTGGTGCCAACGGTATGGAAAATAATGTAAAAGGCACTGGTTTGTGGATGGGAACTATCCATGATTTCTGCTTTGGGCATGTTGAATTTTAGGTGCCTTTTAGGTGGCAGAGGAAATAAAATAGGTTTTAAACTATAACAAAGGTGATCCAGATGCATCAAGGACATTTAGCTTCTTTATTTTCTGTAATTGATTCTTTCTTCCTTATAAACTCTCCTTTCACCTGGTAACAGAGGTGCTGGTGTATTTTAACATGATAGTTAATGTATTTCAGTTTTTCTTCTGGTTTGAAATAGTATCTTTTCTTTTCCTCAGTCTTTTTGAGGTAAATTCAGTCTTTCATATTTCTGGTCCTCTTCCTGTACTCCCTGAAATGATGTGTGGGTATAAAGTTCACACAGGAGTGTACAACCCATGGCCCACAGGACACATGTGGCCCAGAATGACTATGAATGCGGCCCAACACAAAATTGTAAATTTACTTAAAACTTTTTTTTTGCTCATCAGTTTTCAAAAGTGTTTCTGTGGCCCAAGACAACTCTTCTTCCAGTGTGGCCCAGAGATGCCAAAAGTTTGGGCACCCCTTAGAGAGCTTTATGTGAGCTGGCAGCAATGGACAAAAGAACTTTGGACTCACACTGATCTCTGGTCCTCACTGTGTTTTTGCCTCAAAGTGGTCAGTCTAGTCCTGGACCTGGACTGATGGTCCATGAAGTGTAACTCATCTCGTTAGCCATTGGGGGCATGACACAAACGTCTAGTTCAAAAGTAAATTTAACTGCCACACATCACACATTCTCCAACTCTCTCGGGTAGAAATATATTGTTTTTCCTCAACCTTAGTACCTTTCACGCTTTTTTAAAACTTTTAAATGTCAGATCATAATATGATTTCTTCACATCTCTCCACCATCAACCAGAACATTTGTAAGGGAAGGGACTTTGGTTAATTTCTTTGTATTTGATCCCTGAGCGTAGTGCCTAGTAAACAAATATGCAAAGACTAATTATTGGATTGAATTGAATGGGATCTCTTATTTCCCAAAGCTTGTTGGTAGTAATTCAAGGTATCAAAATTATTTCTATTGTTATTTCATTTTTTTAGATGTAAAACCAAGTTTATTTTGTTATGCTAACTGGTATGAGGAGAAATAGGTAGCCTGAATGAAGGAAAATGCTGTGAAACTGGAAACTTTCTAAGTCTCTTTCTTTGGATCATATTGCCATAGTTACTCACTCTCTTACAATCCTCATCCACTGTCCAGTTTAGAAGAGGCCAGGCTTAAAAACAGCAGTGTTTGAAGGGCCTTATGAGTCCTGTGTAGGTGGGGCAGGATGTAGAAAGCAACTGAGTAAAAATGGATCATCAGAGATATAAGAACAAACAAACAAAAAAAACTTTGTCTTTTGGTTTTTGGCTCTATACCTGTGCCTAGATATTCCCGTGCTGCCAATTGCAAAGGAAGAGAAAACATAAAATTACTAAAACACCCCAAACTGTCTCCACCTTAATCACTACCATTTCAAGTTCTCACCTCCTGACAAGCTCTGGAAGTAATGAAACACAGAATCTCAGTTCTGGGAGAAAAATCATAGATTATCTAGACCACAAGTTCTAGAGTCTAGAATTTAGACCAGCATGGGGCAGGGCCCATGCTTTTTTCTGTTCATTCAAGTGTCCCAGAACATGAAAATGCTTGCTGCAATGGAGCCTGATTTGTACTGTATTTGTTGAATGAATGAAATTTCTATCTTTGCAGATAAGAAAACTGCCACTGAGAAAAGAAGAGACTTGCCTAGGGTTACATCACTTGTAAGAAGTAGATCTGGGAGGAACCCCCGTCTCCTGACGTCTCATTTGCTGCACTTCATGCTACATAATAATATTTCCTGCAGCTTAAACCACAGAAGCACTCACCCTTGAGTGCTGTAATAGGTTTCTAGAATTTATTTAAACCATAAAAAAAGCAGGACGAATGGTTGTGTTGGCTCACTTAATGGATCAGATGTCCAGGGATGCCAAAGGTGTATTTATTTACTCACAGGTAGAAAAAACATAATTCTTTTTGTGCTTGTCCAGTCAATGTAATTTTTTTTTCTGTTCCAGTAAAGTGTTCATTGATTAGAAATTATTGTTGAAAAAAGACCACCACTCAAACAGAAGGTCTGAACTAAGCAAGATATATGAACCCCCAAGCACCTGTTATGGTGCTATGAAATGTATGTCCTCCCTTTATTTATTTTTTTAAAGATTTGTATCATGCAGAAATGTAAGCTCTCTCTTGTGGTTATATTGGTGAAATTCAGCTGGTAAGCAAGCTAAGAAGAATGAAGAGGCATGTAATCTTACGTGTTCGGGAATATAAGAATCAAACATCATGTCATATGTGTGGTAAGAAGAGGGAGGGTACATTTTTAAACGCCAGTGTATGATCTACCTTTCCTTTTGCTACACCCCTCTGCTATCTTCTACACACTCAGCTTGGACTATCTCCCTGATGTAGATGAAGAGCATTGAGTTAAATGGCAGAATAATTAGGCATGAACATTTCTTATGTTTGGGTTTATATACATAGACTACTCAGGATGATTATCTTTAATAGTGAATCATTGTATCTTTACAAACTGCTTCGACTGCACTTTTTAAAAAGGTGTTCTTCCCTGTAGGTAAGATCTTCCCAGACTGTATTAAACCTGCAGGGCCGATAATTGTTACTCCTGATAAGGGAGAAAATTTCCTCCAGCAACTAAAAGAATAATGTTCCACACTTTTATTAAAACAATCCTAGGGAAATGTCTTCAATTCCATCACCTTGTTAGGTGACATCAGCTGCGTTATTACTATCTATTAGTTTCTATGCAATGAACATTAGAATGCAAGGAATCTAATGAACAAACTGAACTAACAAGCAAAATAGACAGACTCATAGATGGAGAGCAGGCTGGCAGCTCTGGTTGGGGGGGGGTGATTAGGGGGTGTAGGGATCAAGCAAAAAAGGGAAAAGGACTTATGGACATGGACAACAGTATGGTGATTGTGGTGGGGGGCGGTGAGTGAGTATAAGGGGAAAATAGTAATAGAAAAAATAGAATAAAAATAAATTTAAAAAAACTGAAAAGATAAACGAATGAAGATCTTCCTGATTTTTCTGTGCCAGCTATCATTTTGTAAGTAAGTATATTTTTTAACACGGGTGGAGAAGGATAAGAAAGAGAGGGAGACTCAACCATGCTTCTTTCTTAAACAGGTAATCTCATAATTTTAAAATCCTTGATAATATCAAAAAGAAGCACAGGTTCAGTCTAGCCATTGATGCTGTTTTAAATAGCTTTCTGCTCCTGCACAAGTTCCAATTTTTTCGAAGTCCTGCCACATTTCTGCTATCACCCAGCCATGAGCACCACTGCCTTGCAGGCACGCACGCCACATGGAGGGAGTGGAGTTGAAATTAGACGCAGCAAACAGCATGCTGTCTTATTCATGGACTCAATAAAAGCACTTCCTCAGGGAGATATTATATTTCCATCTTCAAGTCTGAGAGTTTGGGCACCCAAAAGTGATTGTCAGCAGCCCAGCCAGAGCAAATTTAACCTCGCTCTGAACTCTGGTGAGGCTCCAGCGGGACTGTCATGAAAATGTTGACTTCTGGCCCTGAGTCTCCAGCTCTAAAGTAGAGTCTGGAGAGCCAAAGAAAACAGAGTCCGGGTTAAGAAGTGAGGAGAGAAAGAGGCCAGAAACCTCATCTAAAGGACCCTCCAGCTCAGCAAGCACAACGAGAGCCAAAGAGTTACTAGTAAGTCCTCTCCCTTTTGCTCAGCATTAATCAGTGCCTCTATTTTTTTTTTTTTCTTTCTATAAAATGAGCATTGTTGAAATCCTTGCTGCTCAAATTGTGGTCCGCAAACTAACAGCATGGGCATGACCAGAGAGCCTGTTAAAAGGCAGAATCTCAGGCCTCACCATAGAGTGAGTCAGAATCTACATTTTTAACAGGGTCGCCAAGTGGTTACCATGCACATCAAACTTGGCTACGCTGCAGTGCACAAGGCCCAGGTCCAAATGCCCAATAGCAAATCCACAAGGGTAGACCCTTTTTAAACACAAAGAGCTTGACTTTAAAGTGAAGCCTGTCTGTCAGATTAGAAGCACTTCACAGCCCTGACCTGTATAAACCAGATCAGTGAGCATTTACTACATGGCAAAGGCACCCACTGAAGGCTGACTGCCAGAACAGTCCTCCAGGGGGTTAAAATCTGGCTGCAAAGAGATAAGCAAAGAAAAAAACATCACATATACACACACAGGAATCTAACCCAGGGGTACTATTAAAACTGAGTTTGCATATCTATCTTGGGAAAAAACAGGATAACAGAGACTGTTCTGGGAGTCCTATTTGCATAGGTGTTCTTGAGTCCTTTGTGGCTTTATGCAAAGAGGGATTTGGGACTTTCCCCAAATCCTCAGTTCTCTAAAATGCAGAATTCAGACCCTGTCAACAGGTACAACTGGCACCCGTCCTTTGGGAAAAGAGCCTGGTGGAGACTGGAAATTCTCCACCAGGCTCTACTTGGGGCAGGGCCTGGGTCTTCAGAGCTGTGACACTCTGAATACCCAGGCCTTGCCACAAATTTAGCCCAGTGAGACCATCATGGGACAGATCTCTCTTCCTCTCTAAATGCCACTCTGGGTCCCCCTCACCAGTTCCTTGAGGGGTGACGCCACCTTGTCACTCACTGCTCTTCCAGGGGTCAGCGAGAGCCAGAGGGCTGATAAAAGAAGAGTTTTAAGTTTTCCATCTGCCCAGAGTTCTCTGAGTTCTCCAGGGAAGCAGGAGGATCCTGCACACTCCAGGCAAGGGAGGTGCTGGGCACAGCTGAGTATGGCCGAGGATGTAGCTGCTAAAAGCCCTGGAGAGCCATTTTGGATAAGATCAGGCTCTTGACAAGAGACATCAGCTGTGGGAAATGATGCTGAAAGTCGTTATGCAAAATTCCTGCTGGTGGAGGTCGCTGCCACACAAAGCAGATATCACACTACCTGACTGTGAGTGAGACACTTTATGATATGAGCTCTAAGGGAATTACTAGTTTCTGCATTTGGCATTTGAGGAACTGGAGGCTGAAAGAAGTCAAATTGTTTGTACTAGGTGAACCAGGGTCAGATCTGAACCCAAGACTCCCTGGCTCCAAGGCCCATGTTCTTTTTATTCCACTCCCCAGAACCTTCCCTGGGGAGATGAGACTTGCCAACCAGAATCAAGACAGGGCTTGGCAAGAAGTTAGTAGTTGCCCAGAAGCAGGGAAGCATGCCAGGCTGGTGGAGTTTTCCTGTTGAGAGCCGTGCAGCCCATCCCATTTCTGGCCTAGAGAGGAGGCGGCTTCCCATGACCATTCATTCCTTCCTGCCCTGCCAGACACATTACAGCTCTTGGGATGGAAGGAGAATCAACCTGACCAGGGAAGTTTGAGGGGCTACACAGTAAGATCAGCTTTATGAGCAAGCAATCAATGCTGTCACACAGGGCCCCTCACTCATAAGGGCTCCACACTTGGGTTTTAATGCTCTGGCAGTGCTGCCTTGAAATTGTTTGTACTTCTATCTTTGGATTTCCATTGTGTGAATGAAGCTGGTGGGACAATGGAGCATCTGCATAGGGCGTGGAGCCTTAGCCCATACACAGTCCCTCCTCTAGTTGCCTGCCCTCTGCTGTCTGGCCTCCTCAGGCCCTTCCCGGTTTGCCCTACCCCTAGTGCTTTCCACCCAGGGACTTAGGTACCCATTTGGTCCTGCATGGAGGCTGCATTTTCTTGGGGGTTGCCTGTCTGCCATGGGTTGGAGCAACGAGCTTGTGGGAAGGAGATATTGATTTCCTACCTGTGGCTGCGACTCCACATTTTCAATTTCTACTGAGTCCTGCAAATATGTAGCTGGCCTTGGGCTGCAGTTTTGTAGGGTTGGAACTCAAGGTGATTAGAAGTTCAACACATATAGACAGGGCCTCTCTCCCTTCCTTTCCAGAGGCCCTGGGGGAAACAGTCTCAACCATCTTTCTCTCTCCTTCCTTGTCCTCCCACACAGCTCCCAGGTCTAGGATCACTGCCCTGTTCACAGTCTAGGTCAGCTTGACACCAGGTATTAGGAACAAATTTTCTCTTCCTCTTTTTTTTCCTCCATGGTTTCTAAGGCAGATAAATTGGAGATCAGTCTTTTAGCGTAGTAGGTAAGATATGACACTAGAGTTTATGAACTAGAGGTTAAATAGATAAAGCAATTCTCTAGCAGTGTTTTGCTTTGAGTTTGCTTGGGCCTATAGGAACCTTCCATGTGGTCCATCTCACTGGTATTTGGGGTTAAAGCCCCCAAAATAATGAGTTGTCACTTTGCTTTAGTTTCTTGTTGTATATATTTCCCTTAGGGAACTTATCTACAGGAGAAAGCCCTGAGCCAAGTTAGTTTGTATATACTGTTGATCTCTGGCCAAACATCATATTAGTACTTTTCTAATAATACCTACTGTTAACCCAAGTCTAGTGGTGAGAAGAGGGATGAAGATAGAAATTTGTAATCTTTCAGTAAGTTCTCTTTAGTAACAAATCAATACATTTTTCTTTCAAGAAATCTTTAGAGGCCAAGAACATTGCTGAAGGAAGCTTTAGCAACCTTTGGTTATAAGCCAACCACAAAATCCCAGCATGGCAGAATGAGTGGTCAAGAAGAATTAAGAGGTCATGCAAGGTCAATGTCACTTATGACTAATAGTCGCATTTTGTATACAGGTGGCAATTAAAATATAAAACCATAATTCTTGAGAACTTGAAGCAGCATCAGAGATTATACATTTCAAAACCCTCAATTTTCAAATTAAGAAACTGACGGTCTAAGAGGTGGAAAAAACATATATTGTCATTCAGAAAGTAATTGTAATAATTGCTGTTTGAGACCCATTCTCCAACAGCTGAGGCCCTATTCTTTCCATTATACTGTATCCATAAAAGTATATTAATCATTGTGGATAATTACATCTAATAAAGGTAAAATTATGTCTAATGTGAGATGATCATTTCTTATAAACTCTTAAAATTAGGACTAATTTCTAGACAAAGTATAAATAGAGGAGTGGGTGTGAGCACGCACACATGCATGTGCCCTGCTTTTTTACATGAGCACTCTTTATTAAGAGGTGGAATGAGGCAGTAGGCTTTATGGCAAGGTTTAGGGATTCTGGAAGGACTCTTAATTGCCTCCTTAAAACTTATTACCACAGACTAGAAAATACCTAAAATTCTAAAATTAGAGATTCAATTCCCTGAACTAAGCAGAAGAGAGGTCTGGCCTGCTGAATGCAATCAATTTAAGCATGAGACCCACAGACCTGAAGGACTGGCAAAAGGGCCTTACCACTCTCCTGGCCTAATCTTTCCCTGACACTTGACTTCATTATATCAACCTCTGGAGAGTAGTGGTGTATTTTGCAAGAAAATATCCATCCATCCATATCCTTTGTTCGTCCATTCATCCATCTATCTATCCATCCCAGAATCTTTTCATGTATTTATTCATTTAGCAAGTAATTTTGAGTCCCCCTATTCTGCCATTATGCCAGATATTATTTCTTATCTCTCAGTAACAAACCCACCCCCATTATTCTGTTTAGACTTTCCCATTAAGAAACATTTCTGTGAGATTTAAAAGGCAAGAGAGAAGGAGAAGGTATCAGTTTCGAGAGCAGAAAGTGCCCGGGCCAGGCAGATAGCAGGGGCACTGTGTGAACAGCATTCTCCTGAGGATCATCCACTTTTGTGTCAATAGCAACTGAGTTTTGGGTGGCAGCTTCCTTGCACTTATGGTACTTTTAGATTTCCTCACATGTCTCCGACCTTAGCTCACTAGCTATGCAATGACTGGGTAAGCTTTTAAATTCATTACTGTTCAGAACACCTACAGTGGTTTCTCTTTTCCTGAAAATTCTTGACAGAAACAGCCAAGCACCAGGCAATGAAGAAAAGATATAAAGCTGAGTCCACCTGCTCCATTCTCAGAAACCTTTTCTTCTATTGAATAGCATCTTATCTCTCTGTAGGTACATCAGTCCCTTTCCTGCCCTAGGTAGCCACACATAATAAATCTTGTTCATTCATTTGCATTGTAGCTCACGTTGGCCTTCCTGAGAGCCAGTGTCCACAGGGAGGAGAGAAAAAGGTAAGGACGGGGATGCATGATTGAGTGTGGAAAGACAAAATTTATTTCTTTACAGTTTTTTTTACTCTGAGAACATTGAAGTGGGATTCTACCCTTAGAGAGGCTTGTGCAAATCCCACTGGCTTCAGAGAGAGTCACACATCTTTTTCAGGACAAGATGGCAGGATAGAAGGTCTAGTTAGCCTGGCATCTTCATGTGAGGGTTCTGTGGCAGTCTCCTAATGAGGGGCATGCTCAGCCCCTCACTTTTGCTTCTAATAATCACTAAGGAGATGACTACAGGTGTACTTTCACCTTCCAAAATCATCTCTCTTCCTTACTTTTGGTTAATAAGGAAAGATGTCATGAGCTCAATAGGGGCCTTCACATTCAATAACAGCTACCACATGGCTGAGCCATGAACCAACCTTGAGCTTGATTCCTCTGTCTTCCTTATGTTGCTGGAAAACTCTGTGGCTGTGAGCTGCCCCGGTCACCTTTCACAGTGGCCACCTCTTGGCAGTGTGCTTAATGGGAGAAGTGGAATTAAGTGGATAATATTTTATAAGAATTAAAAAAAAAAACTATTGGAAGTATAAAGTGCTCAAGGAGTCTCTGAATCCTCTATAAATATTTATTCTGACAGAGAAAAATAATATTTTCTTCACAGTCAGCCACTTTTTTCTGGGCCTTTCAGTATTTTCTTGCTATAGATAAGGGTTTTCTAAAGAATCTGTTACCCCAGCAATAACCCCAGTGTGTGTACACGTGGTAGTCATATTAACTCCCCTAATAGTACTTAATACCTAGAGGAATTGAAGGACAATGGAGCCAATTGTACAGTAAATAGTGCTGTGATTTTTAAAAGTCTCCATCTAACCTAATAAACACTGTAAAGAGTGCATGGCTTTACATAGCTCCGGTTTCTCAAGCTTCTAATGTATGTGAAGGGAACTTTGAGTCCACATTTGGGGGAAATTACTTGCAGGAAAACCCATGAAGACTGTAAAATAACAGGAGGGTTTCTTCTTTGACAGAGTCTAGATATGTTGAATTTATTCCACTAACTGAGCCTGGCTTTCATGTATGTTTGTGAAGAGGCTGCCTCATTTTTCCCTAGAAGAAATGATTTTCCTTTTCTTAATGCAGGCTAGCTAAAGTTTCTTTCCCTAAATATTTATTTAATGCTTACTCTGAGTACAGCATTGCCCTGTGTAGTGTGAGAAATCCCTCAATGGATTTATACTTGAATGAAAAGGTAAAAACACCACACCTAAAATATAAAATAATAATATGAAAACATTTAGTATACTGATTAATTTAAAATATTCCCTAAACTTGTATTCTGTACAAGAGAGTGCTAAACATTTGTTTTGATACCTCTCATTTTTCTCCAAATCCATTATTCACTCTTCTCCACTTGCTCTCAGCTCAGTGCCTGCTGTATTTTTATTAGGTTTAGCCAGTGGGAGACACTGGCATGAGATCAAGAGTGAGGAACGAATGACGTCGCTGTAGTGATTCTCCTGGCTTCATTCTTGCTGGATCACCCTGCATGGGCTGCTTTCCTTACAGAGCCACCTTCTTTGGACTCTAGTAAATGTGCGGTGGTACCCTGTGACTTCAGGTCCAGGGTAGAAACGGCTTCTTGCACTTGCTGGTCCTAGAGCACTACACTGTTTTTGCTGGCAAAGGAAATCACAAATTCTGCCCACAGTTTTGTACATAGTCCCTAAAATTTAATATAAATTAAGTTTAATATTCTACTTCTGTCCTGTCTGGACCTAAACTCTTACAAAGGTAAATCAGACAGGTATCTAGACTCCAAGGAACCTACAACGCATATTACAATATAAATATGCAAAGACAGAATTTGTTAATGTACCAGCAAAAACAGTAAACTTGACACTAAGTTATATAGATTCTCATCCCTGCTCTGTTTCTAATTGTGAGCACTTGAGCAAGACATGTTACTTCTTTGGATGTCAGTTTCCTTAGGTGTATAATGGCTTTCCTTAAAAACGTTGATTTTCTTAGGTGAGCCTGGCTTTCCTGCAGGTTTATAAAGAGGCTGCCTCATTATTTCCCAGAAAAAAAAATGATTTCACTGTTTGTTTATTTGAGCTAATTAATCTTTCTTTCCCAAGATACCTGAGTGCTATTTTATAGATATGCTCAGAGATTCTGTCTGTCCACTGTCGAGATTGTGTGACTTCATGCTCTCTTTGAGTGCTGGAAGGAGAGAGCCATTAAATGCTGTAGTGGCTGCGGAAGTACCTGGGACTAAGATCACCAAGAGCTATGAAATTTCTGAGGAAGAAGAGATTGCTTGATAAGGGAAAATTTCATGGCGTAGATGGTATATGGGAAATCTTTATTTAATCTGTTGTATTAGAAAATCATTAAGTGGATGAATAAGTGTTGGTAAATCTTCCTGAGCTAATGCAGAGCCCTATGGAATTTTATGGAATTCCTGCCATTCCATACACAGAGCAGTGCAGCTATAGAACCAGACTTCCTGTGGGGGTTAATATGTATATGATGCCAAGTGTTCTCCGAGACTCTCTTCAGAGACCCCTGTGTCTATTTTAAGATATTTAGAATCACCACCACTTCTATCAGAGTGTGTAATTCTGCTGCCTCTGAGCTTTCCAAGCAATCTCTTCTTTGCTTCCCATGTCCCATGACACTGGATTTCTCAAAGCCAGCTGGACAACTCAAACGCTTCTTTATCGATAATGACTCGGACTCTTTACTTCTAGCTGTGAATTTGAAGCTGTAAGAGAGCCTCGCTGGCTTGTTGCGCAGGAAGAGATGGGCATAGTTAGTGTTCTGGATGGGGACCTGGAGACAGACTTGTTTGACTGCCAGTGAAGTTGCTGTTTAAGAAATTTATTGAATAGCTAGTACTTCTTGGGCACAACAGTGACTAAGCCTTCATGGAACTTAAGTAAGTGTTGTGAAAGAAAGAGAAGACTACTAATATATTTTAGTCTAATGTGGTAAGCCTGCAATATGGCATGGCATGTGCCTGGGTTGTAATGGAAACCCAGAGAACCATATAACTCAACTGGCAGGTGCATGGGCTACCAAGAAATCATCGAAAGCTTCCTGTAAGAGACAATGTATGAGAACCGAAGTGATGTACAACAGTTCCTCCCATGAAGAGGGAAGGGGAAAATGTTCATATCAAAGAGAATAGAATTACTGAAGCCTTTAAAGTATAAAATAGCAAGAGATGTGTTTGAATTGTGTATATGTGGGTATCATGTGGACAAAGAATGGTTTGAAGTATTAGAAGCATAAAATAAAAATGGAGGAATATCCTCTTAAGGGTTAATTGGGCCTTCACGATCTGTCCTCAGAACCTAACCACCCAAGATAGTCTTATTAGTCTGGGAAATGTATTTTAATATCTACCAAGTCAATTTCTGAAGGAGACTGAGGATAGCAGGTGGGTGGGTGGAGGCTCTCTGTGCAGTATTATTTCCCACACATCTCCTGGCAAAGGGCCCTGACAAGTAACAACAATAAAAGCTTCACATCATTCAATCAGCATATAATGGAATAATGTAATTTCCCTCCATGGATGACCTGGGAATCATACTGTCTTGCCAAAGACTGGGAAATTGATTCTCCCAGCCAAACAAAAGTCTGTTTCAGGGAGGCTTGCTAACATGCTCTAGAAGTTGTCTCTGGGTTAGAGAATTATTGCTATTTTTCTCCCCTTTTGGTTTTAATGGGTTCCTGAGAAATACTCTGATTCCCAGGGCTTTGTAGGGAGGGAAGAAAAAACAGATTTAATGCTATTCTAAGTCTTTAGACACATTTACACATCCTCCATCTGCTTGGGAGAGAAAATATTCAGATTTTAATAACAAAAATTGTACAGGTCTTCCTTGAGGCAACAGAAAATACATGTGATAAGGGAATAGCCATGAAGTGCAAAGGCGCATTTAGGACTTAACGCTTATTGACTGGAGCTGCAAAGAAGATGTGAAGGATGTGTGAAAAATCCCAAATAAAAGAGCTTGAGTAACATACAATATGGATAAGGAAAATGTGCTTTAAAAGAAATGCAACTGTCACAAGTGAACACAGGGGGTGGAGAAGAAGAGGGCGCCGAGGGAGGAGAAGCATATGACAAGAATGAAGATAAGCAGCAGTCTCTTCTTGCAAGCCTGGCTCAGAGAAACAGTATTCTGTTCTGAAATTATTGGTGTGCATTACATTCATTCTAAATACAATTTAAAATGCAAAAATCCTACATTAGTTCACTTTTTCCTTCCACGTCGCCGCCAGTGAGGCAGATTTCAATCTTACAGCAACAGAAACCTAGAAACCATGGGAAGGGTGACCAGGACAGCTTCAGCATGCAGTCCTGCAAGGAGGCTGGAGGCTACGGAACCCCTCAGTCCCCTGCCAGGCTAGTACAGGGCATGTTGCACCAACAATCACGTTCAGGGAAGATATGTAATGGGAAGTTTGTTAAATGTGTGTTACTGCTCATGAAGACCTTCTGGGATGAAGTATGGGATGTGTTTGTGGTTGGTTTACAGCCAACTGGGTGGGCTTGTGCCACACATTGTGAAATGTCACTTTTCTATTTAAACCCTGAAAGGGCTTTGGTTTCACATGTTTCCCAGTTGTCGTTTTTATGCTATTCTACAGAAAAACCCATCTGATTCTCATAGCACATATCTGTGTACCAGCTATGTGTAATAGTCCTTACAGTATGCCTTCCCGAGTGTCTTTAAGATACTAAATAATCTAAGCATCTTAAAGACATGTTAGAAGTCCCCCTCCCCCACACTGTCCACAGTTTGAAATCATTGGGCTGAAAGACGTAAAGAACGACTGCTTACGTGTTATGTTATTCTTAGGTGTGGATTTTTAGGAATTTTAGCAATTGGGATTTATGTCAAACCAGGGAAATTTCCATTAGTCCACACCCTTGGCTCGGAAACATAGTGGACCTTGTACAAAATAAATATCTTGCCCCCAAACCAGCCCTCGCCCTCACACATAGGCCACCCCTCCCCTCCTCATGGACAGGCAGCTCTCTGCGGCTCCCTTGCTTGTGACCCCTACCTGTTTTCTGCCACCCATCTCAGCTACTTTGTGATCTCCAGTTCTGGTGAGGTAACCACTCTTGTCTCTTAGGTGGTTTTCTGATCCCTCTGGCAAATTTGGGGGCACACATTTCAGTTTACTTAGAGCCTGAGAACTTCTGTAACTGGACACTGTCAACACGGGCAATTTCATGCTACATTTCTCTCTGCTGTGTGGACAGGACTAAAGGAAGTTTCCTGACACTGGATGTATGCTCTCAGTCAGTATTAGGAGTTTTTCTTTATTTTAGTTGCACTTAATTAACAACTATTTATTGTAATCTTAACAGGTAACAGGCACTGTTAGGGTTATAAACTGTAACCGAGCATGACTACTATCCCTGAGGAACTAAAGGGTTACTAAGGAAGAAGATGGGTACAGGTAGCTACGGTTCAAAAATGTTGCTATCACTTTAGTGTCTTAAGAGACAAACCCAATCCCTAAAGGAGGCAGCAGAGAAAAAAAGAATCCATCATTTCTGGCTTGGGATATCACAGAAGTCTGTCTCTATGGGAGGCAGCTTTCGAGATAGACCTTGAAGGATGGATGGAATTGCAGGAGGAGAAACTGATAAGAGGGTACATCGAGATTGAGGAATTAGTGTAGGCAAGAGCATGAAGACAGGTTATACGCAGGTAACAGCAACTGGGATAATTTTCCTGGAGCAAGCGATGCACACAGAGGAGATGAGATAAGAAGGCTAAATCTAAAACATTTGTCCTGAAACATGTTGAACCAGGGATAAGTGCTATCAAAGCAGGGATGCTTAACTGCTAGTGGCGATTAGGATGGGTCAGTGGTTCTCAACTGGAGGCAACTTTGCCCCTTGGGAACATTTGTCAGTGTCTGATGATGCATTTTGTTGTCACAACTGGATGGGAAGAGAGAGTAGAATCTAGTGAGTAGAGTCTAGGATGCTGCTAAATGTCCTACGATGTCTTTCACAACAAAGAATGTCAGTGAGGCTGAGGTGGAGGAAACCTATGTGGAATGAATAGGAATTTGACAGCTGGAAGGGGAAATGAGGGTTAAGGCAGTGTTGAGAAGAAGGAGGATCTCAACAGGGTGCTGGCAGTAAAAATAGAAAAGAAGAGACAGCTGTACCAAATACTTAAAGGTAGAATCAGCAATAAATTTGGCAAAGAATTGCCTGTGTCGGGGAGAAAGGAAAGAATAAAAAGAGAATCCAAGACTGAGCTGTTTTTTCTCCTTTTTTGAGAATGTCTAGCATCTTTACAGAGATGGAGTCTGCAAGAACTATCTGGAGGTAAAAAGCAATATATCCTCTTGTCTAACAACATAGCATTGGCATCATATAAAACTGAGTTCAAATCCCAACTTTTCCATTTACTAGTTGTATGGCTTGAGCATGTTTCTTTAGTTCCCTGGGCTATTTCCTCATTAGTAAAATAACAATAACGTTACCTCCTTCATGTGTCACTATAAAAATGAAAATAAAATCAGATCATGTCCATAGAACATATTTTCAAGCAGATATTTTTGCTCCATGAATGTAGCTGTTATTCTGCCACTTGTTGTCCAGCCTGGAGAGTTTCAAATGCTCCATCAGAAAGGTCGCGTCTACAAAGCTACCTTTGACTAACACTAATGGCCAACAAAGTCAGAGCATTCAGTCAGTGATTTGAAAGATGTTTTTGGTGGATAATTTGATTTACGTGGAAGTGTTCGTTAGTGTTGTGTCCATGGCCTCAGGTGTAACTATTAGCAACAACAACTCTAACTGAAGAAATAATGACCAAGGAGAGACATGAGACTGTATTTGCATGGCCTAATAATGGCAGAGTCTGATTGAATTAATGTGAGCTGAGTATCCACTCTAAACAAACACATAGGGAGGAACATAGCACTCATAATACGGTTTGTACCATGAATAACAAAGAATAACAATTTAATTACAAATATCTTGTTGAGGTTAATGAGAAGCAAAGACAGCATTTAAATCATTTGAAAATTAATTGGACTTGGCTTTACTGTTTGAAAATGTAATAGACTTGAAAGTTTTTCTTTAATGTAAATATATTGCCATATTAAAATTTATTATATTAAATCATTTGTTATTTGAAATATGTGATATACATATGATTTCTCTCTTGCTTGTTGACTATTATTATTTCTCAAGAAAAATGTGCTCTCACTTGTTTATTTTCATACATGTGTTTTTGTA
>VMDR010021760.1:0-16611 GCA_007922815.1 Macrotus californicus | reverse complement strand
CAAAACTACTGTCTTTGTAATAAGGTATTAAAATACGCTGGTGTTAAAAGCTGGAAGATTTTTTAAATATGTGAAGATAAAGTTGCATGGATGTGTGTTTCAAGTGATTCTAAAGTTTTGTTGTAACACCCCTTAGGAAAAAGAGAATAAAGTCATGTCTCATAATAACTCTTTGGAAAGGTAATTTGCTTTCATATTAGGGAATTTCATATATATATGCACAAAACCCATTCAAAAAAATTGAATTTGAAATTCAGTGCAAGTTGATTTTAAATATAAGTAACAAGACACGTTTTTGTTTGTTTGTTCCCTGCAGCCAGTTTGGAAGTCCTTTCCTAGTCAAGACGGCGACTTACCGGTACAAAGTGGCTCAGGCTCAGAACTGCGTCTACCTCGAGTATGTGAGTTCTGCCAGGCAGTTTTCCCGCCCTCCATTACATCCAGGGGGGACTTCCTCCGACACCTTAATTCACACTTCAACGGGGAGACCTAAGACATATTTGAAAACAGACACATCAAGTTCTATGTGATGGTTTTGAGTTTGTAATACTATAAATACTTCGATTGCAAACTAACTTCAAGATCATCTGTTAAAAAAATCACAGCTATTTGAATTTTTTCTAAACTTATATTGTAACTTTCTTTTATTAGAGATCAAACTGTAATTCATTGTATTCATGTTTACAGTGTTTATTACCATAATTCAAAATTATGTATGTGACGTATGGAATTGTGTGACCATAATTTAAGTTTGCTTCAACTATCTAAGCTTATTGCTTGGATTTCTAGTTAGATCTATTGAATTTGGTGATGTCAAATGTTTATGGGGTTTTTTTCATTAAAAAATTTAAATTATGCTCTAAGTGATTTTCTTAATAAACCTATAATAAAGAATAGTAGACAACATAAACATCTAAGTAAATACAAAACCTAAGACATTTGTTGCTCAGTGATAAAATCACTGGGAGAACTATTTAAACACTTTAGATTTTTAAAAAATAATATACATGGTTTTAATTTTTACTGTGTAAGCACAGGGTGAAATGAACTATTAAAAGAGTTACTTACATTGTGATCATTAATGTATGCTTTGTTCCTGAGTAAAAAAAATATAAAGGAAATAAATCACATTTTGGGAACATTTACAAAATGCATGTTTTCTTTCCAGTAATTGATAGAAGGGTGATACCAGGTCTGGTGGTATTTCATTACAACTAGTAGCTCACTTTGAATTTTTCAATTATTTTTCAAACTAAACTTACTAAAGAAACATTTGTATTTAATGGGAGCAAATTAAAACCTGTAAGGACTAAATCCATATGTATTAATTTATATTAGTAATGTTCACATTCTTGTTGAGAAATTTGTTATTCATTGTTAGCATTCCGACTGCTGGCCACTGGAACACTTAAGAGAGAGGACACCAGATTCGGAAGGCTGCAGGATTTGGTTTAGAATGGCACTTCCCTTTCACTTTCTTCCCTGTGATTCTTGTCTTTTAGGTTTCTCTTCCCTCCTACCCCCTCCTCCAATTTTTTAAAATGTTTGAGGCATGACTTCCGTTTCATGAAGTAAACATTGATTTACAACTCTCAAAACAAATGTAAGCCTTCTTTGGAGCATGTGTTTTGAAAAGCTGGAGGGTTTCCGATGAGGGAGTTGGAGCAGGCCCCTGTGCCACAGCGAAGAGCCTTAACTTGAGGAAGAATGAGTGGTGCCTCAACTTCTCAGGGTGCCAAGCACATCACAGTGACATCTTCCTCACCAAGGTGACATGGTGATTATTAGGTATTCACTGTGAAGGGTTCCAAGGCATGTACATCTTTCTTTCATTGCCACTGGGGCAGGCGCATGGAAATGCCTAGACAATTATCCAAGCTGCTTCCCTTCCCCCACTACCTTCCACCCACCCAGCCTCACTTCTCACTCCCTGCCACCCCCGCCACACACAGGCACAAAATTAAAAATAAAAACTTCCCTCCATGTACCAGCCAGAATATACCACTGTACCTATCGTGCAAGGGGATTCTTCTCTTTTTCTGGAAAAGTCCCTCTCACACACTTGACATCTAGTAGACTACTGACAATCAAGAGAAATTATAGCCCAGAAAGTGACTAAAGTATATCACTGACCCCTCTTCTCCAGTCAACTGTTTTCCCACCTCCAACACTAGTAAGAGGGGGGAACTCTTGCTTTCTTTTGGGTTCTAGTGCTACCAACATCCGAGGGACAAAGGCCCTCTTGGGCCGCAGGGGAGGCAGCCGGAGAACTGGCTCCTGTCCCGCACTGCAGAGGTGGCACCGGCTGCAGCTTGAAAGGTGGAGTGGGCACCCGCCAGGTCTCTTCCTCTGTCTCTTATTACTGAGTCGTGCAGAGGCTGCATCTTGGCATCTGCTAAGCGTGGCCGGGTAAGAACAGCTCCCAGGTAAAAAAGCTGCACACGCGAAACGCTGAGTCTGAAGAAACCACCCCCGCCGAGGCGAGGCAGTTGTGAGCGGGATGCCTGAGAAGTGGGAGGTGAATGTCCTCGGGAGGGCCCCCCGGTGCAGCTTTCCCCGGAGGCTGAGGCTGCTGCCAGCGGGGACATCTGCTTTCTTACACTCCCGCCTGGCTCACCCCGCCCCCTCAGCCCGGGTTGCGTGGTTATTTTACCAACACCGGGGTAGGGAGAACTCGAGGAGGTAGAAAGGGGGTGGATGGAAGCTCGGGAGATGTTCGTCCCACTCCTGCACGTCCCCTCCTTTTCCTTTCACATCTTTTAACCTTCAAGGTAAAGACTTTATAAATATGAACGATGAGCGTGTCCGCCGGCTCCTAGGCCAGCCTTCTGCTCGCGGTGCTCTCGGGTGCGGGGCCTTGCCTTTCTCTGCCTCCTCCCCGGGGTCGGGCCGGGTTCCGGTGGGGCTGCGGGGCCGGCCGGGTGCGCCCGGCCTGTGGCGCCTTCTCTCCCGGGCTGCTGCCTCGACAGCTGCTCGTAGCTACAGTAATTAGACTGTCAGTGCTTGTTAGAAGAGAGCGGGGAAAACATGCCTCTGACAGCAGATTCCGAGACTCCCCAGTTTGTTAATTTCTAAGAGATCTTTAAAGCATTAATTGAGGTCTCCCCAACTCTCCCCTCCCGTCCCAACTCCTCCTCTCCCAAAAATATCTTCAGGAAAAGAGAATTCTCTCCGCGTGGAAGCAGCGTTTCCCGCAAAACTGCAAGCCCCCCTGCCCGGATTCACGCACGTACACCCAATTTTCTATCTACATACAGACGCATACATGTATACGCGTAAGGTTAACTCTGCGCAGGCCTCGTCCAAAGAGGAGCCAGGATTGCATTTAAAAATAATAATAATAATAATCATTAATAAATAAATACACTAAGAAGGAAAGGGGGGAGGGAAACAGAGTCGGGAAGAAAAGAGAAAAGCAGCAGGCTGATTACGAGGTGTCAAAACTGCCAGGAGCAAGAAGGTGATAGCAATCAGGGGTGAGAAGAGTGCGGCATTCGTGCGGGGCAACTAATTATCCGTCTCATTTGAGAAGAGCAGCATTTGAGGCAGCAGCGTTCGCCTGCTGAACGGTGACAGATTGGCGCGGAGGAGAGGGGAGGTGTTAAAACAATGGAGCCGGGCGCGCGAGCGCTGCTGCATGCTAATCAGCCCTCCCTCCGCCTGCCTGCCGCGCTCCCTCCTTCCTGCCGGCCTCCCTCCTCCGCGCTCCCTCCTCCCGCCTGCGGCGCTCCCTCCGTTTCAGCGGGCCCACCGCCGCCGCCGCCACCGCCCGCGTCCTGCTCCCTCGCTTTCCCGCGCGTCCTTCCCGCCGCTGGCAGTGGCTCCCAGCCGCTGACACCGCGTCCCTCGCGGACCGGGGCCCCCTCGCACCCCCCGCGGGCACCGTTCGGGAGCCCGGC
Source organism: Macrotus californicus (assembly GCA_007922815.1). Lineage (NCBI taxonomy): Eukaryota > Metazoa > Chordata > Mammalia > Chiroptera > Phyllostomidae > Macrotus > Macrotus californicus. Next base: position 12,712 of record VMDR010021760.1, on the reverse strand, counting down.
CTGACCGAGCACTCGCGTTCTCGGTTCCAAGTCCTGGAGTAGAGGCCGGGGAACCTGTATTCTCGCGCTTTCTGCCGGCGGATCGCACGCGCCGAGCTGGCAGCGGGAACCGACGCGGACTCAGGAAGGGCGACGGGGAGTCCGGGGAAGAGAGGCCGGGCCAGAACGGCCAAGAGGGCCCCTGCGCGGGCGGCGGATCCCCGGATCTGGCCCTAGAGCGGTTGGCACTCCACAGGCCTTCCGCCGCCTCCCGCGCGCCCGGGAGCCACCGCAGGCACGGTCTCCCTCGCCCTTTGCTCCCGCAGGACCCCGACACCTTTCCCCACCCCCACACCCCATCCCCACACCTCAGGACAGAACTGTACTACTACACGATTCAGTGAGCGCAGGACGAAGACAAACAGAGGGCCTTAGCGTTAGCTGTGTTTCCAAGGCTTAGTAAGCTTCCTGACCCAAGACTAGACTAAGGGGCTTCTGGACCCCTCAGAGAAACACCATTGAACTGTCCCGGGTCAGCTAAATAAAGACTTTAAGAAACCGGCCACCCACCCTCTACTTCCGAGACTTGGAGGCCTGAGGGGTCAGGGTTGCTGGCTCAGAGCTCTGACCTGAGAGACGTTGGTCGAAACTCCAGGGCCGTGGCTGCCTCTGGACAGAGAATGCACCAGAACCCGAGTCTCTGCTGAAAAAGATCTCCTATACCTGTTGAGGCTGACCCCAGGACCTGAGGTTTTCAATTCAATTTCCTCCTACTTTTTGAGTTTAAAAGCTGATTGTTGAGCTTAAAGCTTTTGCTTTTATTCCTACATGTTTACTATTCCAGATTTACATAAACTACCCTTAGAGATTAAAAAACATTGACACATTAACGTTCTTGTGGTTTAAGTTGGTTAAAGGAAAGAGCTACAAGAAATGGTAGGATATAGACTGAATGAGAGAATGCAATTCCTTCTAATGGGTTCCCTGCTACTTAGCTAACCAGGTGTTGAAATTAACATAAAACTTCCTTCCCCCAAGCCATAGATGGAAAAGGAAAGCAGATGAAAATTAATCCCTGCTGTGTAATTTTTTTCCTGTTGACCTTTACCATTGCATAACTTTACACACACAATTGTTCTTCCAAATCAATTTAAAATGTGAAGATCTGATAAAGCTGTCATACATGCATAGGGGTGTCACTGATATTATTCTCTCTCCCCTTCAATTTGTAATGTTGCACAATAAAAGTACAAGAAACATAAAATAAAAATCACTTGAATACATTTGGGTATTTCATATCATCATTATTGATCTAGTCACATGAAAAAACACACAAGCACACGACAATCATTTTTCCTTCAGAACATTCCCCAGCACACCAATACAATAGCTGAGTGTAAAATTATTAGGATCAACTGAAATAGTAAAGCATGCTAACAGTTTTTAAATTGAGAATTCTTAAAAGACTGAAACAAAGAATTGTGTGTAAATAGATGTTAATTCCTTTATGTTTCCACTCTTTGGAAAACCACTAAGCAGGCCTCTGCCCTTAGTGCATCACAGGCTTTTCAGTGCTGGAGTATTATCTGGCATTTGGAAAACTCCCTGGCATCTGAATCTGTTAAAATAGCAACCTATCTAACAAGAAAGAAATTAATTTTACATATTTATTCATGTAAACTTGGAGACTCAGATGCTTCGTCAGCATCAAAATTAAGCAATTTATTAACTATTCTAATCAGCCTTTTCTTCATTAACCAATTCTAAGAAGCAAAGTATCTCTCTGAAGCAATGAATCTATAGAGTTCAAATAAATTTAGTTTAATTCCATGTTATGTATTTCTAATAGCTAATCAAATTTATTACCTTCCAGCAATTTATTATGGATTTAGTGTAATTTCTTCTCAGTCTTTAGACTTCACAAATTTGCAAGATTGTTTTAATGGTGTATTTGCAGATAAGTTTTTATTTGCACATAAGGACAAAAAGGTGAAGTGAAATTTGGTCCCAATGGAAACCTGTTAGGTTCCCTGAACATATGGCTCATTGGGCTGTTACTTCCTTTTTGAGATCATTTTCCAAGATTTTTTAATATATACATCAATTTGACACCAGTTATAAAGAAAAGATATTGGCTTTGAAGATGCCTCCACCTGGGGCATATCTCTCAATAACAAGCCAACTAGTCAGGTGTATCTCTGAATGTACAGGTTTCCAATCTCCAAGAACAGGGCATAATTTCAAACCAGCCATAACTGACGGTTGATTTACACTGTCTTTGAAATTAGGTGATTCTGTGGATTCTTACACTGCCACAAATGATTTGATTAGTACATTTTGGGGGTGATCACTTAAATCTCTTTTCAGAAAGCTATGCATTTGGAATCCACAATATTACAATGATTTTTCTCGGTAATACAAGTGATGTAAGTCCCATTTATTGAAAGTATGTGGTGCCAGCTTAAGACTTAAGGGGAAAATCACAGCACATTGAAAAAGATGTAAATGTTCAATTCGTAAAAAAAAAAAAAAAGGGGGGGGGCGACCGTGATAAAACATGTGCCTATTTCCGTTAAGCTTAATTTACTATTCAAAACAAGTTTTTCCTAATAAGCTCTATTGTTTCTTTCTGTTTTGTAAAATTTAATATGTGTGAGACAAAAACCAGATTCAGAATGTGAATGAAGTCTGTTTAGTGAAAGCTTGCTTGGAGCTTACAGTTCAAGGAAGGCCCCAGATGAAAAGACACATCACCTGACAGCACCGATAGGCTACGAGGAAGCAATTTTCTCAGGTCTGCTCTAGAACCATTTTCAACGAGACTGCTAACTTTCTCCAGCCTCAGAGCTCCTCATGGGTGAATTTGAACACTGAATTTGCAAAAAGCACTAGATTGTTCAGAATGATGATGCACGCATATTTACTACATAACCTCAGCTTTCCCTTTATGGCAGTCCTCTTCTTTCTGAGGTCCCAATCCCCAAACAGGACGGAAGTGTAAGTTCTCAAACATGTCATTCCCTTGTCCTGTCTGCACAGGGCTGTTTGCCTTTAGGCCACTCACACTTTTCCAGACTATTTGTACCTGATTGTTGGACCCCTTGATGGTGAACTGGTCTCCCTCATTTAAATATCCCCTTGGAATCTGGAATGCCTGGAGAACTGGAGTGAGCCTGTGCTTCCTTTGTTGTTTAGGGCTATGTCATGAATACATTTTTAAATGTCATGCTTATATCCTTTGGAAGAAGCAGTGTAAAAAATATGAGCTATTGCTTATTAATTAATTCAAGGAATAATTGCCCTAGAAATAACAGAATCTTAAAGACTGCATAGTACAACTTTTTGTACATGTGGACAAAACAAAACTCCTCGGGGGAGGAGTGAGTCCTTAGATCCCATTCAAACAGCTAGAACCTGACTCACGCTTTCCAGCCTTTCAGTCCACTATTTTTTTCATAATAATCTCAAAAAAAGTGTACCTCAAAAAAGACACACTTTGTCGCTGGCTTTGTACTTGGCTTCATGGGAAGCTTAAATCGCTGTGTCAGAAGTCTTTTGTATACAAAGAGATGAACCATTAACCATTTTTCTTACCCATGGAGACATTAGGAAGCCTGACACTACCTGACCAGTGGGTGGGGTGTATTTTTAGGGATTATCAATTTATCACCACCCTAGCATGGGCCCAGAATATTTCTGCTGAGAGTAAGAAGCACACTGAGTGTAGAGCATTTCTCACGCCTGCCCCACGGAGGGAACAGCCAGTGTCGGAATGCATTTTTCAAGCTTGAGACACAGACTCAGGTAGGAGAGAAGGTAAAGATTTGTACATCGAGAGCACAGAGTTAAGAGTTACCATAACGCCCAAACCACAATGTTAACTTCTTAATAGTCCAAATTCTAAACCGAAGGTTATATGGGAAAGAAAGAAAAAAGTAAACCAGTATGAACTGGAAGTGAGCCTATGTATTTTCCAAACTATTAAACTGGAACTAAAACAATTTCTAAAACAAACAAATATTTCATTTGGGTCAAGAGTTGGTCTGGAGATGGTCCTGAGGCTCATGAGGAGGTCTCAGCACTATATTATCTTTTCAACGGTTGGCGAATCAACTTTGAAAACAGCTCTCATTAGATAGTTTCTCCTTTATAAAGTTGTTAAATAGCACTAATCGCCAGTGAGAAAGGGGCATTATGCAACTACAAGCAACCGGCTTAAAAGGAAGGCAAGCTCACTGGGAATCCAAAGGATCCGTAAGGGTGATAAAACTTCCTTGAAAAACCGCCTCTAACCCAGACTGAGGAAGAAATTCGAGCAGCAGGGTTCCTCTCTTAGGGAGCTTTCTCTCTCTCTCTCTCTCTCTCTCTCTCTCTCACACACACACACACACACACACACACACGGTGCTCCAATACGCCAAAGCGGACTGTTTTGTTTGACCTTTCCAGAGATTTTACCATTGGCATCGAGAAACTCTTTTCTTTCAGCATCTACGAGGCCTGGGTGAGATTTGTAGGTTAAAGCGCTTGATGAATTTCAAAGCAGATTTTGCTCTACCTTTCTGCCTTTGAAGTTTTCAAGTCCCAGTTTTGTTTTTTTCAAAATAAATAACAATGAGTAATGTGGCTCTGTAGTAGAAGTTCAGAAAAAATGTATAATCCTGACATGGGAGTACCATAGTAACTGCCACTCTACTTGCAGACATGTTGTGGTACCCTCTACTGGTCTGGAAAGGGGCCAACCTCAGGGAAGGAACTGGTCCATTTTCCAGCCCACAATGATACTGCCACTTCCTCCAAAAAATAAGGACATTTGCAGGCATTTCATTCATTTCTCCCTCCTCCACCCTACAATGTGCTTGGAAAAGCATGCTCCCTGGGTGACTCATTTCCTTTCCAAGGCCAAGTCCCAATAAAAATGTTCTGAATATCCTGATAGATACACATAGAGAATGAGCCTGTCTTCTTGTATGGTTTCTTCAATAAAGTATTTTTTTTAAGTTATGATAGCCAAATTTAGCAAATACAAATACAGGATGCCCAGATAAATCTGAATTTCAAATAACAAATAACTTTTTACTATAAGTATGTTCTTTACAATATTTGGCGGGCTTTTTTTTTCTTTCTTTCTTTTTGTGGGTTTGAGGAGGGGCAGGAAGTGTGATTAAGTGTGGAGAAAATATCCTTTTTTGTGCCTGGAATTTTCTTTCTTCCTTTGTCATTCCGCAGGGAGTCTCGGGTCCTTTTAAATATCTCTCAGCATTTGCTGTTACAAACTAGCCCCCTCGCTTTCGATTATACATTGTTCTGTGTTGTGTTTAAGTGTGTGTTTATATAGTCTCCAAGATAACATGAGCTGTTCAAAGCGAGAATGCCTTTCACATCTCTCCCTCCCTTCCACAGGGTTCCCTGCGCCTTCCTTGCTGTCCTTCCAGGCTGCCTCGGGAGGGTCAGGAGGTGCCCTGGGAATTCTTCACTGCACCTGTGTCCTGGATGTAAAGGGAAACTGAGACTCGGGGACTGGGCCCCTGGAGCTGCACGGAAGGGGAAAGAAGAAAGCAAGGTGGCCTCTTAGGCCCTTTCCAGACCTGCCCTGCGGAGGGATGAGGGCTTGAGGCCTGGACTGGAGGCCTATTCCCGGGGCCGGCGCCGGCGCCTTCCTGTCCGGCCCGAGGTCCTGCTCTCTCACTGGGGTCCCCGAGGGCGGGAGAGCCGGGGCCCCTCTGCCCAGCGAGCGGCGCGGGGCACCGATTGCTTCTGGCGCCCGGGGTCGTGAGGCCGAGAAACCTCCGGTCCGGGGTGACAGGCACCCAGGCCCTTCCAGACCCTGGCCCGGCCGCGCAGCGCCTCGCATCACCTCGCTTCAGCCGGGCAATTTTTCCCCTCATTTGTTGCATTGTTTGCATTAATATGAATATCTTGTTCTGTTTGTTTTGTCTCCTGGGAGCCAATAAAGCTGTGAGTTTTTTTCTTTACACTAAATGCAGCTCTTCGGGCGATCAATCAATGGGTAGTCTTCAGATAATCTATGAGAATGAGAAATCTAATAAAGCTAGCGACTGAAAAAGGAAAACAAAATCTAGGTTATTTTCCTCTTAGGTTAACTACGGCAGGATGAATGCGTCCCACGTCTGCTTGAGGTGGGTTTAACGCTTGTTTTTCATTTTTTTCCTTTTTTAACAAATGAATTTAAATATCAAGAAGGGAGGGAAGAGTGAGAAGAAGGAAGAGGGCTGTTTAGGGGCCTCTTACATTTTCTAGTGATTGGTGAGTTCTTGCAAGAAGAGGAAAGAAGGTACTTTCTAACGCTCCAGAAAATGAGAGAGTGAAGGAGGATTCTAATAAAATGCACTTTGGCAAAGAGGTCCTTAGTTTGCCAAGCAGGCAGAAAATGTACAATGCATTAGTAAGACAGTTAACTAAGTAATGATAACAAATCAAGTTTTTATTAGTGTCCCCTGCCCCAATCACTTCTCTGCTCCTGTTAGATGCTAAACTCCCAAAATGCATCTTTGGAAGTCCTCTAAGCTCTGCTGAGCAATGCAGGAAAGATGAGAAGCATCTTCTGCCTCCGTGGCTGCAGTTCTCACAGCACAATGCAACCCAAATTATTTTATAAACACATCAAAATAACAATCTGAATTATCTAACATTCACAGCTGAACTGAAGAGCCCAAGATTATGTGATGAATTGTTAAGTTGCGGTAGCATTGTTTTGGATTGCTAATTAAAAAAAAAAATAAGCAAACCCCATGACTCTGGATATGACAACTGAAAATACCCACAAATTATTTAATAAATGAAGCGTCTAACAACTTTAACACTTCCTGGTCGCCTTGTAAATAAATGTAATTTGAGGTAGATTTTTAAAATCTTCAACCTAAACAGTGAATTCATTACCCGCCATTCAGATCTCTGGATGCCTATGGACTTCTTGGAATTAGGTGTTAAATAGACAAAAGTGAACCAAACTGCCTTTAAAAGCACAGCATGACCATGTAATTCTTTTTCCAGTTTGTGGTAAAAAATGATGAAACTTCTTTCCAAGTAGCTATCACCCAGATTTAGTGTGAAAAGTAGTGTAATTGTAATTCACGCCATCAGGGTCTATCGCTGATAGACGATCAGCTGTTCTGTGGTGGGGAGAGGCTTTCTTTTCAAATAGGAAAGCTGCCAAGTGCTCTGCGATACCTCCAGCAAGCTTATCGGATGGAGTTCAGAGCCAAAACAGCAGCTGCACACATATGCAAATTGGCAATTAATAGTATAACATTCTGGAAAAAAACATTTAAAAAAAATTTTTAAAGAAAATAGAAAGAAGCTACCTGAACATTAACCTTAACTGTAACTGGGACTTCTAGGATGGATGACTAAGGATTAATTACCCTCTGGAGAGGACTTGCTCCTTATTACCTGCTCCCCTGCAGATCAAGTCTTTGTTGTCTTGCTGAGTTTTGTTTGTTTCATGGAACACAGCAATGGACACTACAGGAGGAAGTTTTAAAATAATTAAAAGCCTCTATATTTTGATTCCAAAAAAAACAGGGAAATTCAGTACTTTCCATTGATCATCCTTTCCATACACAGAAATCACAAAGCAAGAGCTTTAGCATCCTCATGAAAGAGACATTTTGTTCTGGACGTCATCATCTCCTTCCACTACAGCTTGAAGCAGGATGCAGCTTCACGTCCTGGGGGTGCTGCCTGTCTCTGTCTTGATTTGTCTGTCTCTTCCTCCCATTGACAGGAATGCTGCTGGTGGCTTCACGCAGTAGTTTGCAGAAATCCAGCAAGATTTATGGTTTCTGCTGCCCAGCATGGACAAACACAACACTCCCAAAATCCTTAAAGATAAAAATCATCTGAATTTGTTACATTTCTTAACAGTTTAGTCCCCCCACCCCATCCCAATCTTGCACACAAGTACACTATTTCCCTGATACAGTCATACAACGGTTGTGGCTGGGGTTAGGTTGACAACTTAAACCCTTCAAAGGGCCTGGCATTTTCACAGCAGGCTTTCCCTAATGCTCTGAGTCTTCCTCTCCCTCTAGCACAGAGGTGGGGTGACTAACAAATGTTTCAGAGAATCTGTGAATTCTTAATAGTCATAGCTGCATGGTTGAAGATCTGCCTCTTTCTGGAATGAGGCAGGTTTCAGATATGTTGGTGTTGGGGGTTTACAGTTGGAGATTTGGGTCAAGGTTCTAATGCTCAATACGTAAGGGTGAAGGAGGTTTATTTTGCCTTATTTTTGGATGTTTTGGGGTGAAATTGTATCAATTCTGGCTGTAATGTACCATAAATGCTGAGTTGCGACCACTTTTTTGTCTTTTACTCTTTTTATCACCTGTACTTCTGGCATTACTACTTTCAATTTATTGCAATTCAAATGTGCCTTCAGTTTAAAAACATTCTTTTCTTATACCCTAGGGACACTTACAATCCACGACAAGTTTTGGATTATTAACACTCTAGTTGAAAGGACATCGTACACTTTCATTGCCAACATAGGTTTTGAAGCTTGGATACCAAATCTTCTATAGGAATTTCACCCATGTGGAATTTAAATACATTTGTTTATATTTCCTAGGGAAAAAAAAGATTTTGAATAACTGTCAATTAAGCATCCATTCTTATTTGTAGTACAGAAAAATTTGAGCCCCTGCATGGGACACAAAAATCCCGTCCTCTAAATAAGTAACTCTGGGTCAGTAGATTGTACTTTTCTAAATATTTATTATTAATGGAACTTTTTTCTGTATGATTAAATAGTAGTATCCTATGTTCTGAAGATTATAAGGTATGGGAGAAAAACTGTCAAGCCTAAATTTTATTCATAAGTATTATTTTTCTTGACTTGTGAGTGAATTTGAATACATTGTTAGATTTTTCTTTTTTCTTGTGACTAAAAAAGAGTAGTTTAAAATGATGTAGCAAGTCAATTGAAAAGTTGCTTTTGAATAAAACAGAACAATGGGAATGCCAACTTTCTTTCCTTCTCTATAACTTCATTAACATGGTTTATAGACATTTGCATGTAAAATGTAGTTAACGAAGATTACACAAAAATATATTTAGTCCTTTACTGCCTACCTCTATGGTAAAATCATGCCATTTGGCAGAGTTTGAAGTCTTCCAAGAAGCCTGGTTTCCACCTGGAAAACAAATAACTAAATCTGAATGTGTTACTTATACTATGGTGAGTTTCTATCTGTTACATTTTATTTTAGTGCATATACTAGAAATTGTATTTAGAGTTTTCTAAAATTGTCATCTGTCAAGGTAGAGAATTATAGTAATATAATTACACCCAGAAAAAGTGTTCTGACTTTAGATTATTTTGGTAGTTACAAATATGCATTTTAAACATTTCAGAATGTTTGTCACAAACTCATGTTTCATTGTCCAATTCTGAGATTAATTTAGATTAGCTATAACTGTTAGAACCAAAGTTTATTTTCTTTGCATTTATTGATGCATAATAACGTTATGCACGAGCCTAAGCGCAACATGCAGACCCCATTGCAATCTCTAGCTGGATCTAATTTTGCTCCGTCTTCAGTTGAAACTTCATCTCAAAATTTTCTAAGAGTGTGATAAATATAGGATATTCATCAAATCAGTGTTGTAGTCTCAGTTCAATGTATCCTACTTTTTTAAATCATAAAGTTTGCTCTATAAGAACTATTTTTGATCAATCAAAGGCCCTACATTGTACGACACAAAGTACCATGATGTGATGATTGATGAGATGCTGTAGACAGTGAGGACGACACCAAATCAGCTTATCCGGATGCGCACTCTGTTTTGTATGATGCTGCAGGTGTGCACAGTGGGAGGGGATGAAGATGTGGGACCACCGTGGCCCAGGAAAAATTTACTGCCACAGCTAGTGAAAAGGGGAAACTCTATGTCTCATTCAAATGTATTTGCAGCTTTTTCTTCATCTGAAAGGAGAGTGCACAATCTCATAAAGGAAGCGATATGATATTTCTTGCTGAAGTTACATTTTCTAAGAACAGGTGTGGTTATGAAACTCTGTATACCCTCAAGCCCAGAAGCTTTATAACTCACGACAATATATGAAAATATATCTAATACCTCTACCACTTTCATATTATAATTTTTATATTTGTCATTTTTTTATTCTAAAGTGCTTTGTGAAGCCAGATGAATATATAATAGATACCAAATTCTATGGGAGTAAAAAGAAGAAAAAAATTGATTCATATTTTAAGATGCTACATTTGACCAATATGATGTTAAAATATTTTATCTTAGCACCGGGTATTTGTTTTGAAGAATTTATCTGGAGAACTCAGGACATTTTCTACATAGTAAACTGAATGGGGAGCCTTTATTTAAGATGACAAATGGTAATATTTTCGGGAAATCATGCTTCTAGGAAATTCTTTTGGCCATTAGATTAATAGTCTAAGAAGTGATGGTGATAGAATAATAACACCTTCTTCACCCATATTCCCTCATTCAGTCGTAATAACCACTTTATGAGGCCAGCATTATTTTCTTTATTTTACTGAAGAGGTAAATGAGGCTGAGTTTGAGTCACAGAGCTAGTAATGGATGAGCCTCTATGACTATGGACATCTAACATCCACCCTCTTACCACGTGAGGCATTGCCATTCTGGTGTTTGAAGGACGGAGGCACGAGGAGGTTAGAAAGCCGTCCCTCTCTCTTAGAACTCCATTTTTCCTTTACTAAATCTAAAGGAGTCGATAAAGTAGCCCAAGACTTGAGCAGTATAATTGGGGGCCCTTCGATTAGGACATCTTCATATGACTGGAAACAGGATTGTTTTGGCACAGGCATCAAGACTCAGGCAATCTCCACATCCATCCTCAATTTTAGCAATTCGAAGCAGTTAGCTTACCCGGGCAGTTTTGTATGCATTGCTAAATGAAGACACAAAAACTGCATTTGCAAAGAGAGGAAACCCAGTTAAACTAGGTTGCAAATTTGGCCCTAATTTAGCGTAGCATTTGTGATACATATAGGTTAGAGTGACATTTATATAATGGTGTGAAATATGAGAAAGTTCCAATGCTAGACACAAAGACTTTTTAAAATTGCCTTTGCCTACTTTGGTTAGTTTAAGAAACAGGAGGAAGAATTTGGTTTTTCAAGTGATGGGAAGCCTTTAAGGATGTTGGAACACAGTTTGGTCCCCTGGGGTTCTGCCTGCTGTACAATTTTAAATGTCTTTTAGCTAAAAAATTGGCCAACAAGGGAAACATAGAGATGAAATCTCTTCTTCCTTATCTGGGAAGTGGGAAGCTATAGGTAACTAGCATAATCCAATTATGATAGCCACATAAATGGTCAGCTCTTGGGCTCAGAAAGCCAAGAACATTCCTCTTAGTTAATACTTCTATTAAACTGGGGTAACTACCTATACATGAGAACCTACTTTGGAGGTTTTGTTCTTATGCTCAGTTGTAGATGTGGGTTTCAGCTTAAGAAATACAGCCAGAAATGAGACTAGACAGACACATGATGTTTTATATAGATGCTGAAATCATGGTACCTGAAACTGTTTCCATTTCTCCAAAGAAGACCACTGGAGGGCAGTGTTTTCTCCTTTGGGAACAGCACCTGGTTTTAGCTGGAGAACGCATGGATGTGTTAAACAGGCGTCGAATGGTTTCGGAAAATTAGTTGCCTGTCTCATTCAGGCTGTGCTTGGAGCTAACCTCCTCCTGTTTACATGCCATGAAGCTTGTTGTTTGTCATACTGCCAGTCAAATTAACTACACACCTAAAATCAATCCTCAAAGAAGATCATGTACAATATTTGTTACTTGGGAGTCTTTTAAAGTTTTATATTAATTAACCATTTGAGGATTGTGCAAAGTTTGTTTTACTAATATAAATAGCAAATGAAAGAGAGATAGGTGCACAGGGAGGGTAGTTTTAACCAGCTTCTTTGCCCTTCAAAATTTTAATATTTCATTAAGTTTACATTATTTTCTTTTTCTTTTTTTTAAAGATTTTATTTACTTTATTTTTTAGAGAGGGGAAAGGAGAGGGAGAGAAACATCACTGTGTGGTTACCTCTCGCATGCTCCCCGGCTGGGGACCCAGGCAACCCAGGCATGTGCCCTAGACTGGGAATCCAACCGGAGACCCTTTGATTCGCAGGCGGGCACTGAACCACGGAGCCACACCAGCCAGGGCTAACTTTATTTTCAATAAAATATGTATACCTATGTTTGTCACCAAATCAACAAGTTAACATTTTCTAGACAGAACAAATCAAATTTTTTTTCTAGACGTTGTTTGCTATATTTTATGATATGTCTTGTTCCCTAGGGAGAGTTTATGAAAAAATAATTAGAAAGTTTTTATTAAAAATAATCTATTGCTGAGTATTAAATTATAAAATCATACTTTTCAGCTCTGACTGATGTAGCTCAGTGGGTTGGTTGTCAACTTGCAATCCTAAAGGTTACCAGTTCGATTCCTGGTAAGCAGGTATGTGAGAGGCAACTGATCAATGTTTCTCTCACACATCAATGTTTCTCCCCCTCTTCCTCCTTCCCTTCCCTTCTCTCTAAAAATAAATAAATAAAATCTTTTTAAAAATTATGCTTTTTGGTGTTCCCATTAATTAAGAAGTGACGCTGTATTACATAATATAATTTGTGGGGGAGGGATTTAATTTCTACTTAAATGTATATAACGCTAATTAAAATTTTAAATTATAGTTA
>VMDR010021759.1:0-16637 GCA_007922815.1 Macrotus californicus | reverse complement strand
TAAAAAAAAAAAAAAAAAAAAAAACCCTGCTCAAAGGTGGAAATTATTGTATTCCTGTTTTTGTTAAATGATATGTTCAGTCCAAATGTGCCTAAATGTTAACACATTCTCCTTAGTGTTAAAAGCAAGTCTACTCCAAAAATCTCCAGAAAGGGACAGGGCTGTGCATTCTAAGGCTGTGTTAGCTCTTAGCAGTGAAGGGCCCAGGAGGTAGAGGCTAAAACAGGCCTGAATTAGGGACAGTACAACTTCCCTGAACAGATGGGAAGCATGGACTTGAGAGAAAGGGACACACACACACACACATACACACACACGCACAGAGTTGTCATCTTCCTCTGCAATCTGGGCCTGATGATGGCAGAGGAAGAGATTCTCTGTCACGTATAGCATCAGGAGACAGAAGAATCCGGAAGGGCTGAGAGCGGGCTGCTTGAACTGGAAATCCCTTCCAGCAGGACTGTCAGCTAAAGCCAGCTGCCTGGGAAGAGACCCGTACCAGAACCTTCATTAGAGGCGCTCTGAGGGGCTAGATCTCACCTAGGCAGGAGATCAGAGAAGAGCTTCCCAACACAAAGCATTGCAAGTGAGGGAAGAAACGTTAAAGCCTTCCTTTAAAATCAACGGAAAACTAGCATCAAATTAAATTATGAAGATGAAATGTGTGATAAAGTCCCTCACTCATCAGGAAGAAACACATTTCCTTAAACCTTGCTCTCAATTGTATACGGCTTCAATGAGTAGCTGAGGGTCATGATTTAACTTCTCGATAAATACTTTATCCTTCTATAAAAGCATAACAGGACTGCACCCCTGGCTAAACTCTATTTCAGTACTGAGTCCGAATGTCTTAGTAACTGCCAGGGCACAGGTAGGCAGGAATTAAAGCCCACGAAGGGGCAGCCTTGCATATTACACTCCACAAAATGATAGTAAACCAAGAATCAGTGAGAAGTCACAGAGAGAAAGATGAGAAAGAATGTGAAGAATACATTCAGCATGTTGACAACATCAAATACTATACCAACAAAAACTAATTACATGTATATACACACCAACAATCTGAGAAACAAACACAATATTAGGTTTCTTAAAAGTCACCAGTTGAAAGTTGCAAGTGCAGTCACTGCACTCTAGAACAAGGCATTTTAGCTCCAAAAGCACTGTTTTTAAAGTGTATCAAGAGCCCTGGCTGGTGTGGCTCAGTGGATTGAGCACTGGCCTAAGAACCTAAAGGGTTGGCAGTTCAATTCCCAGTCAGGGCACATGCCTGGGATGTACCTGGGTTGCCGCCAGGTCCCCAGTAGGGGGCGCTCAAGAAGCAACCACACATTGATGTTTCTCTCCCTCTCTTTCTCCCTCCCTTCTCCTCTGTAAAGAAAAATAAAATCTTTTTTTAAAAAAAGTGTAGCAGGGAACTAAGGCTGCAAAGAAGCCTAAAGGTGTCAAGCCTTCCCTAAAGAAAAGAGGCCAACATGTGCTCCTAGCAAAGCGGCAGGAAGAACGGAAATCCACCACAGTAAGAAGAAACCAGGAAAATGTTTAAAAAGGTGAATGGCCCCACGTGCACTGCCACCTGGATTACAGTTCCAAGGAGCCTCAGCCACGGAGTAAGTTCACACCAGCAGGCAATCTTTCCAATGGAGAATCATCAACACACGACAGGAGTACACCCAAGGCTGGGGCTGGGCCGGGGGGAGCAGGGGACATCTTCCCTGATGCCTATGGAACTTCCCCAGGGGCGAGTCAGGAGTCCATGTAGAATGGAACAGAACTCTCCCAGCTTCCTCAGGCTTTCACCCAGGGCACTTCATCGGTCTCCCAAAGCTGGGGCTGGACAGCAGGGCACAGAGAGACCTCCCGAGGCATAGAAAGCTGGGGCAAAGCTGAAATCAAAGAAATCTTCCCAGTAACCCAAAAAGCTGGCAGATTGGCTAAAAAACAGAGATCTTCCAGTTCAGCGAGCTGGCTGCGAGACGTAAAGAAACCTTTGGAGTTTGCCAGAGCTCGGATTCCACTCCCCACTAAAGAGAAAGTCGCGACGCTGCCCACCTGAAGTCGGTGATGTGCTGAATCTAACTAAGCTTTGGTGAAGCCCACACCCAGTTCAACGGTGACATTGCCTCAGCCCACTCACAGGCGGTGAAAAGGGCATGCATGCCCTTTTACCTTAGTCAGGGTGAGGGTTAGGGACGCAGGCCTCTAGAATTCTTCCACACAGTATCTGTCACGCTATCGAATATGATGAGGCACACAAAAAGAGGAGAAAATGTAACCCATAGTCAAAAGAAGAAATTGCCGAAAGAAGCAGGCCCAGAGTTAATGCAGATGCTGAATGATCAGGCAAGGGCTTTAAAATAATTACAAAAAATATGTTAAATTATCCAGTGGAAAATATGGACAGGAAGAGATGGGGAATTTCAGCAGAAGAATGGACATTTTAAAACTATATTTAAAAATGTTATTTGTAAAATATAGAAATATTCAAAATAAAAAATAACATTATCAAAAATGGCTCAACATAGACAGGACACAACAGAGAAAAGGATCAGTAAACTTTAAGACATACTAATAGGAATTATACAAACTGAAACACAAAATGAAAAATAGAGAAAAAAATGGAATAAAGTATCCAAGATGTATGGGACTACATGAAATAGTGTCATATATGAATAAATGGAGTTTCAGAAGAGGAGAGAAAAGGGGATAGAAGAAATAATGGATACAAATATTTCTAAAACTGATGAAAGATATTAATCCACAGATCCAAGAAGCCTTAGCAAACTCCAAGCAGGAATAACATCAAGGAAACCACACCTCGGCATGTCCTTGTTCTGCTGTTGAAAACAAAAGATGGAGAGAAAACCAGCTGGGACAAAAACTGACCCATTAAATACAGAGGGAAACGCTAAAAATAACAGCTAACTTCTCATCAGAAGTGAAAGAGGCCATATTTCGGGAAGACGTAAACAAGAGCATTGAGATGGTCCCCAACCCTTCCCTGAGCCAAATTCCTGAATGTAACTAATGGTAAATATCGATGGGTCACTGTTTTCTCTTTCCTAACAACCTCAGCTGCAAAAGGATAAATGTACTTCCTTAAAGCCCTTCATTTGTATTTTCTTGCTGAAATTTGACTCTGAATTACGAAGAATTATATCAAATGGTCAAAGTTTCTAAGACAAATACGTTCTCTAAGACATAATTATAAATTTTATTAATGTTCATGACTTCTCAAAATGAAAAAGTGAAACACAGAGTTTACTCTTCATTATTTCAGTATTACCACTGTTTCATTAAACAACAAATACTTGCTGAGAGCCTGCCATTTACCAGGATACAGCGGCAAATAAAACAAACGGAGCCCTGTCGTCACAGGGCTCACGTGTGTTGCTCGCGCACACAATGAGTGGGTTAGTGCACGCGTGCCAAGAGATCATTATTAAGGTTCTGAAGCACCCTAGAATTCTTGTGGGGCCACGGTGGGTTATGAAATGTCCTTGACACCATCTGCCATGCTAATGGGGACCGTCCAGAGGCCCTGATGCCATTACCATCATCCACCACCGACTTCATGATACTCCAGGATGCACAGCATCTTGGCCAAAAGAAGAGGGGACACTTTCTAGATGTTTTCTAAGATGATGGAGAACTTGGTGCTGTTCTGAAGAGGAGAGCTGAGGAAAGATGGGATCCTGACATGGTATAGGGGCAGTACCTTCTGCTGGATAATAAAGGATTTCTGATCTGTAAGAGAGAATGGTTGGAAATGAAACCCCTTTTCCATCTTCAAGGCAAACACCACCCCAGTTCCACTGACTATCAATTATTCATCAATTACAGCACATCCTTCAAATATGCCAACTTTATGCAACGTCACTCATTATTATGCTGATGAAATGCTGTTGGAACTTACTGATTATATGAATTAGCCTATGGCAAAACCGGTTTCACAGAACCTGTCCACAAGGATGTTAAATGGTGACTTACTGGGTTTCGGAGGGAATTAGCCAAAGAAAGAAAAAGAGGAGAGGGGGGGAGGGAAGGATGGAGAGAGAGAGAAAACATATGGCTTTTTAAAAGAAATCATTAATAGCTTTCTAGTGCTGAGAAATTGAAGAGTGTCCCCCCCACATTCTCCAGTGCTTCGGCTCTAGTAACATCTCCAACCGGTCCACAGGACAACACAGAATTGGGAGGCAGTCAAGTGCAAGATCCAAGAGCACAGGATGCTCCTGAAGACAGGAACCTACTCTCCCCTCCCAGTTTGCCTCCTTCCTTCAGCCCCTGTGATCAAGAGACTATGAAATGCCAATATTTCAGGACCAAAGACTTTATTTTCAAGTTTTCAACTTGAAACAAAAGCAGGCTGTGTGTGTGTGTGTGTGTGTGTGAGAGAGAGAGAGGGGGGGGGGGAGAGGAGAGAGAGAGAAGAGAAGAGAAGAGAAGAGAAGAGAAGAGAAGAGAGAAAGAAATTGCTAATGATCTCTTCCCATTGCCATTCTGGGGATGGGAGGCTGAGGACAGTGCAGTGGGTCTTTGTTGAGCAGGCCCCTCAAAGAGCAGCGGGCTGTCTCGGTAACATGGCAACGAGCATCTTCCCTTCCCTCTCAAAATACAGCTGTGAGACACCGTCACTTTGCATCCATTCTCCATATGTTGAATAAAAGATGCCAAAAGACTAACAGCTTGCCCTACTTGGAAAAGAGTAGAGTGTTGCATCAGGTTGCTTCCAGGAGCATTCTTTACTGTCTTCACGGTTCTGAGATGATCCCTCCAAAAATGGAAATGAAATCCAGTCCTCCCTTCTTGTAGGCTTGCTCAGTGCTCCTTCTAGGGGCCTGGGTGAGGACAGTCCCCGGACATCCCTGCAGGACGCAGCTCGGAAGGGGCAAGAGTGAAGCCACTCCTCAGACTCATACCGAGGTCTTCCTTTTAACGGTAGACTACAGGTCTGCATTTTCTCAGCCCCCACTGTCATGCCTGCTCATTAGCCCACGTCTCCCTCCCTCAAAGACTCTCAGAGAAGGGACGTCAGAGTCCCTGATGAGGCTATTTCTAAGGTTTCCTCTAATCACAGGCTCCATTCCTTGAGCACTTGCTATTATGTATCAGATACTATACTAAGTACACCTTTTCATTTAATCTTCATAGCATTTAAAGGTAGATATTATTAATCTCATTTAATAGATTGGGAAATGGGGGCTTTAAAGAGTGAAATAATTTGCCCAGGGTTGTACCTCTGGTAAGAATCTTGGGATCTGTCCATCCAAACTCCATGCCGGTACCCACCAGTCTATGCTGGAGGAGAAGAGGACAATGGGGCATCAGCAGCGGTGGCAAGCCCTGCCACTGACTACTTCCTTATCTTAGGTGGCTATTTAGCCTCTCCAAGCTCCTTTCACTTCATCTCAGTGTGGGAAAAATCACTTCTGCCCTGCCTTTCTCCCAGGGTTGAAGGCAGTAGCAAGGCCTATTGCTGCATTCCAGTAAGTTCATTTCTGTCGGACAGGCTTCCTCGTCCACCTGTTCAAAGTTGGGCATGAGAGAGGTGGCATAGGAGCAAGAGTCACACGATAAGGAGGTCTAAAAGTCACGTGAGAAGTTACATATCCTTTTTTAAATTCTGAACCTGCCTTTGGGTGACGGTATGGGGAACTGTGGAGTCGAACTTGTGAAAACAGATGCTACTAATATTCCAGTTATCCAGGCGTGAAATCAGTCAGAATAGGCAACCATATAGTATGTGCTCAATAAACAGCTAAAGGAAGGCCAGAGGAAGGCAGGGCGCAAGCAGACAGAACTAGCACCTTCTTTTGATCTCTTTTATCTTTTGGCCTGTTTGTATTTCGTTACCTATGCATGTAACTAACTGGTTCTCTGAGTCTCTATCAAATTAATTTAGCCAAAGTTATTTATTTTCCCTCTATAATTAGCAATGGTAAAGGACTTAGAAGCAAGGCAGTGACACATATTCTTTGCCAAGCCATCCTATTCTACAGTCTGAACAGCCCCATGAGTTTTCTCAACTGAGGCCTCGTGCTAGGGGTAAGCCTACCTTCTTGAAATTTCAAACTGCCAAAATGAGCAATCCTCATGGAGCCCAATCACACAGGCACACAGAGCTGATATAAAAATGAAGCTACCCATAGTCGCTAAAAAATGCCAGTGCACATGTTTATTCCTACAGCCATGAGTTAACACAACGCTGATGCAGAAGAAGATCCACGACAACCTGCTAGTGAGGACTTGGGGGAACTCGTAGAAGAAATGCATACAAAGAAGAAAAAATCCATTTATGATGGTTTGGTTGAAAGCAGTGTTTGAATGAAGACAATACAAGATGGCAAGTAATAACTCGGGGTGGGGGGAGGCTAACCATACAGTGGGGATTTTGGTACCCACACAAAATGAAATATGCATCACTCTACCTGAAAGACACCTGTGGCTGACGCTCTGTAACACAATCACAAAATTAGCCCATTTTCTCCACTCTTAAAATTGCTAAAAAAAAAAAAAGCAAAACTGCCAATACAGAGAGCCCTTCAAAACTTTTTTAATGTTAGGAACCCAACAGTGACCTCTCTGCCTGTAGAGGACCACCTGTAACGAAGCCACCATCAGAAGGATGGCATTTCTGTGCCACCGCATGGCATCCTCATTCCAGGGCCTGAATTTATGTCTCGGAATGCAAACCCGCCCGGCACATCTGGACCCTTCCTCGGTTCCCCAGGTCTGTAGGCAGCCCCAGGGGTGGCTCCCAAGGGGGACAGCAGCTGAAGGACCAGAGCATTTCTCCTGCCATCCCTAAAGCCTTGTCACAACCTCCCCCTCCTGTCCCCAGGTTCCCTGACACACTCCACCAACTAGTCTCCATCATGCACAAAAGTTAAACTGCTGGGAGAGACCCGGAAATGTCGCCTAGTCAGAAATGGAGGGCTTGCGTGTGAGAAGGCCTGGGGGAGGTCACGCCGGGCTCTTGCCTCACCTGTTCTAACTCAGTCCTACCCAGATTGTTCATCGCAGCACACCTGAAATCGTTCATCGCCGCGCCCCACTCACTAACAGTCTGTTTCCCCACGGCAAGTCAAGAGGCCTTAAGTAAAAAGTACATGATCTCTTACACTGCCAACAGATCATTCATTTCCCATGGAAACAACATTTGGAATAGCAAACTCCAGGCACAAAATCAGAGCCTATTAATACGGATCAGAAACAACAGTAAAGAAACACAAAAGGTTTTAATTCACCCTACCCAACAGAAGCAGACGACAGGGGGATCAGGCCCCACAACAGCCAGGGCACAGGAAGCACAAAGAACTCCCAGAAATATATTGCTCTTCTAATTCTGGAGGAAAGGAGCTACAACTTTCACTGAGAATAAGATACCAGCAATTACATAAGAAGCCGAATTGCAAATGCTGGACCCAATAAGAGCAATCGAAATTGATTCTGGAATGTGGTTAAACTGCTTTATCTAATGCCATTAATAAATAAGATCTTTCACCAGTTGGCAGGAGGGTAGGTGCTGCCCGCCGATTTGATTTTCCTGCAAACAGCAAAGAGGCACATGCACTGTTTTCCCAGATAAAAGCGCTCAAGTCCCCGAGTACTGTCCCTGGAAGGAGAAAGTTGCCAGGCAGGGCCACGCTTCTCCTGAACAGGTCTCAAATCTCCTTTCACCTGCTCCCACCTTTGGGAGGGGAGGCAAAAGTGTCTGTTCAGAACATTTTGTTGGTGGTGTTGAAACTTTTAAAAAAGTGGACAGTTTAGAAACACTGTAGTAAACCAGAAATTGTTGTTCAAGAGTGAACATCTAAGGAGAATAAAAAATGAAATTATCCTTCCAGGCCACATCCGGTGGCCTACGCTTTGCAACCTAAAATAACCAAGACTCTTCATCATTCGGTGAAGGTATACAGAAGACGAAGTCAACGGAGCTAGACAAGATGCCTTACAGCCCGTGAGCAAGAAAGGGAGTCAATTCTTTCCATCCCTGCCTTGAGAATCGGCCTCATCACCCTTCCAACAAGCTACATCTGGGCTACTTTGCTAGTCTCCAAACTCAGTAGAGACAGCGCCGATAATCAGTCACCTGGGAGGTGCCACCCAGCCCCTGGAAGCAACAAGGCTGGCACACCTTACAAGTGCCCCACTCCCCTCTCCGCTGCTCCCAGAGCCCGACCCAGAAATGCATGATCTCGGGGGACCTTCCAAAGAAGAAGAGGGAGAGAGGGCTTGTATTATATAACAATATTCAGTAAATAAGGCTTCTAGAAACGAAAGTAACGAGCGGAAGGGAAGGGGAGGGGAGGGCGAGGGGAGCCCGGCGTGGGGAGCTTTCGCCGCTACTTACTCGAAGGCGAAGAAGAGTCCGCTAGTGACCAGGATGAGGATGAGAGTCAGGTAGAAGACGCCAGTCTGCCGGGCCATCATGATCCTCCCGTTGCAGAAGAACTTGTTTCTTCCCGGGAAAACCTCCCATTTCCTCCGGGCCGCGATTTTCTTCTTGTGGGGCGACTCCATGGGGGAGGAGCTGTGGGTGCTGATCTGACTGTACTCGCAGTCTTTCATGGGCCCGCCGCCGCCGGGAGGCATCCACGAGGGCAGCCGGCGTGGGGCGCACACCCCCAGAAGCCCCCCGGCCGCGCGGGCCCCGCCGAGCCACGACCGCCCCCCGCGCCGCGGCGCCGCGGCCCCCAAGCAGGATCCGAGCTCGGCGACAACTTTGCAGAGGAGACTCAGGTTAAGCCCTCGGGGAGCCCAGCTGTCATAGCCGGATCCCCTTCCTGGAGGGACGGTGCTGGCCCGCAGCCCGCGTTGGTCCTCAGTCGCTTCCAGCCCGCGTGCCGGGGCTCCGGGGTCCCGCGGGGCGCGAGGGGCTGCCTGGCCGGCTCCGGGCTCGCCGCTCGCTCGAACTCGCCGGCCTCGGCTCGCCGGCCGTGCCTCGGCTCCGGCCCGCCGACCCCCGAGCGCTGCGCCCCGAGGGGACACGAGGCGGCGGCCGCGGCGCCGGCTGGCTCGGGAGCCACTTCTACGCCTCGGCAAGGTTTATTCTGATCCTTCCTCCCGGCGGTGGATCCTCCCCAAGAGAAAGAGATGGAAACTGGGAGGCCGCTCGCGGCACCGGCAACCCCTCCCAGGGGTGGGGACACCAAGCACGTTATTCTGTCAGGAGCCGGCTCGGCGACAGCCCGGGAGAAGCTAGCGCTGCGACCCCGCGCCGGCGCGCCTGGCAGCCAAGCCGAGTCCGCGGCCCCCGCACGGGGCTGCCGGGGCCGCCGGGGCAGCCCGGGCCGAGGGTCGCAGCGGCGGCTCGCGGGGTGCGCGGCTCGGGGCTCCCTCGCTCGCTCCCTCCTGCCCCATAAGAGCCGGGCCCGGCGCGAGGAGGGCCGCCTGGGGGCGGCGGAGCGCGTCCCAGGGCCGCGGGGAGAGCGCCACAGACACTTGTTTGCAAGAATCAGCCCGGCGCGCGCGCAGCGCTCGGAGCGGGCCCGCCTCCCGCCGGCCCGGTGGGCGGTGGCCCAGGCGTCGCCCTCCTGGCTCCTCCTCTCCGCGAAGCCCCGCACCGGCTCGGTGGGGCCCGGGCCCAGTTCCCTCCGAGCCGCCCCCGCTCGGCCCCCGCAAAGGCGCTGGGCTCCCTCCAGCATCGCCCGAGGGCGGCTCGGCCCCGCCGCAGCGCTCCCTGCTTCCCCCGCGGGGTTGTTCCCCGCGGCAGCTGCCGCCTCGGGACACACTCACTCGCACACTCAGTGAGGCACGCACACCCCTTCTTGCAACTCCGGGGACCTGAGGACTCCGCACGGAGAGGCGACCCTCCTCGACCTGCGCCGGCCCTCCCCCCTTCTCCCCCGGTGGGGTGCGTGGTCGAGTTGGGGGGGCTTTACTGCTGCCCAGGAATGGAGTGGGCGCCCTGGCCGCCGTGTGGGGAGGGACTGCACAAGACAGGCCGGACTCCGGGATGGGGTCTGCGTTCTGGGGTTTCGAGCCGAGTTTCCCAGATTCCCACGGGGACAGCGAAGCGGCCTCTGCCTCCCGCGGAAGGACAAACCCGGTCGCTTCTTTTGCGTGGGTTGCTGCCTCCCGGGCCCTTTCTCACTTCTCCGACACGGGCGCTCACAATTTGCTCGCTTTATTTCTCTCCTTCCCCCTCGAGCCCCAACGGCCGCAGAGGGAACGCCCCCGCGTTCTGGCCCCGCACTGTCCCACAGTTCTGGCCGATCGGCTCCTGCGCTCGCGCCCTCCCTGGCTTTGCCGAGGGGTCTGAGCCCTCCGCTGGTCGGCACGGCCCGTGGGAAGCGGAAAGCGAAGGCAGCCCGCTCCGACGCTCGGTTTTCCGAGCCCCACTTTCCTATCACGGCCCACTGGGATGTGTAGTTCCTCTCGCCGCCCGGCTGCGAGAGGAAACGCGACTTGGGAACCAAAAAAACTACAGATCCCTGCATCCCCCGCGACGAGGGTGGGTGAGGCACGGTGCTGGGCATTTCTGGTGCTCGGGGGGAGAGGTGGGAACTAACAAAGGGAACCGTGGAGAAGGGTTGAGCCTCCTCCGTGCTGGTCCTTTGCAAGTGACGCACGTTCGTTATCTAATCTGCACTACAGCCCTGCGAGAGGCACTTGTATCCAGCTTCGAGGACGGCGGACTACTTGTCAGCAATCACAAAGCGCTCCTGTGGTAGAGAGGGGATTGAACCCAGAGCCCTGAGAATTTCCCCTACAAAGCGCTGTGTCAAAGAGAGAAGAGACTGGTCTAACCAAAAAAGAAAAAGAACTGGGGCCAGTTGAGGAGAGCTTCCTATAGTGAGGGGGACGCGGGGGGGCGGGGGGGCGGGGGGCAGTAGGGTTGGCAATTAGAGAAGGACACCAAGTCATAAGTTCTGAATTTTGAAATGGAATTTACAAGCGTCCATTCTGAGTGTAGGGCCTCATACAGTCAGAATTGAGTTCCAGTGGCTTTAGATATTGGATGATGGACGAGCGACTATGGGGACAATTAGGTACTTTTTGGCTGTACTTTTTTATTAGAACACAACTGGCAGACCTCAGACATTGCAAGTGCAAGCTCTCGTGTGCTGTCCTGTCCTTTAGCTCATGGTATCAACAGGACGTTATTCTTACATGTTTCTTTACAAGCATTTTTCTTGGGGTGTCCAACCAATATACCAGATCCATTGACTTGATGTCCTTAAAAAAGACTCCTTTTTGTTCTCAATTAAGACTTGATTTTTCTAGCATCGTGGTTATGCTTTTTAAAAGTCCTCTGTTAGAGAAATATACTAAAGTATGTGCATGTGCTTTAAAATTCTCCAGCCCACCCAGCCCCCCAAAAACATGATGGTATAGATGTAACAATATTGGCAAACTGTTGAAAAATGTTAGTTACCTATTGCCACAAGTTTAGCAGCTTAAAATGACACAGATTTATTACCTCAGTTTCTGTGGGTCAGGTGCCCAGGCTCCCAGGGTTCTCAGCTCCAGGTCTCACACCTGCCCTCAATGAATGTCTGAGCCAGGCTGCCCCCCCCCACCCCCCTGTCACTGGCAGAACTCATCCCCTTGCAACTATAGACTGAAGACCCTGGCTTTGTTGCTGGCTGTCAGCTGGAGACTGCCCTCAGCTCCTAGAGAGCACCTGGAGTTCGTTGTTACCTGGGCTTTCCCAGCATGTCCACTTACTTCAACAAGCCAGCAAGGGCAGTCCCCAGAATGACTCTACTAGCAAGATGAAAATACATGACACAAAATCATCACACAGAGGTGACATCACATGTGACACAGTCTGTTGGTGAGAAAGCCACTGCTTATAGGTTGCCTGCACACCCAGGGTAGGCGATTGTGGATACAAGGGCATGGGCAGTAGGGTGAGGGCCACTCCAGGCTGTGTTCGTCACAGTGTATGTGCGAGGTCACTATGTTCTTATCTACCACATCTCCTTATGTTTATGTTTGAAATTTTCATAACAAAAAAATGAATTATTTTTTTGACGTATATCTGAATTTCCTGTTGCAAGTAAGTTTCTAGATAAGCTGATGTGATTGTTTGCATTTGTCTTCTTAGGAATTCCTGTTTCTTCGCACTCCATGTTCACTCAGAACTACGGCAATTAATTCACATAGGACACATACCTGAAGAAGTTCTAGAACCTGCCATGACAGCCACAGATTTTAGCTCACCACATAGAAATTACTCTCTAAGGCATGGCAGAGTTCATTCATTCTTTTTACATTTATTTAGGGGCCTACTTGGTGCTAAGTACTATTTTAGCAGCAGGGGTATAAAAGGATCCAAGATATTGGGGGGCCAGAGAGGAAGGTAGAGAGACAAAACATTAAATGTAAATAAAATGCAAACGATGACATCAAATAAATAAGAATTTCAGAGAGCAGTTACAAGAATGAAGAAAAGCAAGGTCGTGGGATAGTCTGAGGTGGAGCGAGAGACCTCTGCAGAGGAGGCATTGGGCAGAGAACCAAATGATGGGAAACGGCAAGTGCAAAGGCTGTGAGACCGTAAGACAGATGGAGCCCAGAAAGTTCTAGGTACAAAAAAATAACAAACTGGTCAGAATGGAGAGAGGGCAAGTGGCAAGAGGCATGACTGGGAGGTGACAGGCCTGGTGAGGTGTCCAGAATTGATTCTACATGTACTGGGAAGTCACTAATTTGTGACTACCATTGCACTAAGGGTTGAGGCTCAGAAAGAAGAATAGCACACAGCACATGCCTTCAAGGAATATGTGGATCCCAAACCTGAATGCCAGAAGGACCTCAGCGCATCTACTGGGCTGGCCGAAAAGTCCATATGGTTCTTCCCGTAAAATAGAAGACACATTTTTCACTTTCACTAATAACCTTATTGATTTGGATATTTTCAGTATGTCAGCTGTCTCCCACATGGTATAATGTGGATCGGTCTCAATGTCTTGATCTGATCATTACCAATTTCAACTGGTCTACCAAGAAATCTCCAGCATGAACCTTCGCAAGCCACCTTGACACATTCCATCAGTCATGGCACCTTCTCCATGCACTGCACAAATCTTGTTTTGTGTTTCAGTCACATGTTTATCTTTCTTGAAATAATAAAACTTAATATGCTGAAAATGTTGCATGTTTTATTTCATCTTCAATATTACAGTAGCTATACAAAAATTCACCAATTTTGATGTTTTTTTTAAACACACGTTGATATGACAGCTGTCACAATTCAATCTAAAAAAATGGTTTCAGATGACGTAAAAGACAACTAAGTGCTACTAGAGCCATCTTATGGGGGGAAAAACCGAACAAACTTTTTGGCCAACCCAATAGAACTATTGACCAAAACCCCTGTTTTGCACGTGAGGCAATGGAGACCCCGAAAGGGAGTGACCTGCTAAACATTGTTTGAGAGTGCCTCACAGTAAAAAATAATCCATAAATGAATCTTGAATTGAAAGAGTTTCTCTGATGTAAAGCTTTAGAAAAATAAGGAATAATTATGTAATGCCTACGGAGCGCAAGGCAGCATGAAAAGTTAAACATGGCGGAGAAGCCGCAATCTAGTTCAGGAGGCAAGGTGGAGGTGCAAGAGAAAGTAAATCACGAGAGAAAATAATGTAATAAAGACAACTATCTCTTCTGGAGTCTCCTGTCTTGGTTCCTTACAGATTCAGTTCATTAAATCCAGAGGACAATGCAAAGAGGCAAGGATTACTATCTTTATTTCACAGGAGAGGAAACTGAAGCTCGGAGAAGTTGGTTGATTTGCCCAAGGCTTCACAGCTAGTAAGTACCCAAGCCAGGACCGGAGGCCAAGTCTATGTGTCTGATTCCCGCTTTGTCTACCCGAGCCCACTACATGATGGAAAGAGTGTACCGTGTCTGACTAACTGCCCGATGGGTAGAGAAGAGTGTCTTGATTTCAGCGGAAAGAGAAAAAGTGGTCCCCAGGGCTGTGACAATTTGAGTAGGCAGAACAAAAGGGGTTAGCATCTCACGGAATGGGAATGGTGGAAAAACACATGATGTTTCTTGTTGGAGTAGACGGGGCAAGATTCAAGTGCAAGGAGTTCACTTGGGAGGGGATTCCAGAAAACACCACTAGGATAGTCAGGGAGGGAAAGGAACCTATGAAGGGCAGGATGAGCAGGTTACACTAATTTTTTTTTAAAGATTTAATTTATTTCTTTTAGAGAGAGGAAGAGAAGGAGAAAGAAAGGGAGAGAAACATCAATGTGTGGTTGCCTCTCATGCACCCCCTACTGGGAACCTGGCCCACAACCCAGGCATGTGCCCTGACTGGGAATCAAACCGGCGACCCTTTGGGTTCCAAGGCCAGCACTCAATCCACTGAGCCACACCAGCCAGGGCAACATTAACTCTTTACCTTATTTGTATGACCACCCTCCTGAAGCTACCAAAGCCATCACCACCTGGAGCACTTAGAGCCCCACACTGGCCCTCCCTCCACAGTTGGCTGTATCTTTGGTTCCAGCAGGTCTTTCCCTTTTGTCATCTGATGCAGGGTCCACTGACAACAGGGGTTATGTTATCAACGAAATCAGAGCTTTGTTCCTTTCATCTGAGCAGCTCAGAGCATTCCACGGGCCCACCTCCATAATTCTCAGAATACCAGAAGACAGCCCGGAGGAAGGGTAGTCTTATCCATGGGGGAGGGGGAAGACTCTCAGATCCTGAGTGTGCACCCAGTGTGGTTTCAAAGTACAGAGGGACAGGATCCTGGAGGGAGGGCTTTGAAATCGCCAGAAAGGGGTTTCCTCCGAGTGTCCTGAGATGGCAGGAAGTAGCTGCTGAAGCTCCCACACCGACAAAACTCAGAAACCCAGACACCCCAATCTCTTCCTGTTTTGACACGCGCTCAGCACATCTGGGAACATGTTGTGTCAAAACACTAAGGTGTTGAAAGTAATAAATTCAGCACTGCAAGAAAAATTGGAGGAGACAGAAAAAATTGGGTCCAAAATTTTCTTGTTATTTCCCCAAGTGACTTTTTCTTGCCTTTTTTAGCAATGCAAAATTACTTTTTAGTATTGTTATAAAAATAATACATGTGCATTGAAAGAAATATTTCTTTAAACATTACACCGAAGTATTAAAAATGAAAAAGTTCAAATTTCCATCATCTTCACAATTATTAACATTTGTTGACCATCCTTATATAATTCATTTATGCATATATACACACAGATACACATCTATTTGTCATTTAACAAAAATAGAATCACGTCACGTATGCTTTCATCCTGTACGCTTCTTTAAAATAATCATAGTATTTTCCCTCTTCATCCCCCACCCCCACTCTTTCCCAAGTAACCAATGTTAACGACTTGGTTTATGTCCTTCTTCAGGCTCATGTAATTATAGGCAAGTATAGATACACACATGTACACAGCCGATATTCCACTTTTATTCATTGTCTTCACAACGGCCTTCGCAGTCAGGTTTTCCCAGTGCAGGGTGTACCATGTACTCAGACAGCAGGACCCTTGAGCATCCTTCAAAATGGAACAGCCTCCCCCCTTTCTTTGAGTGTTTTGCTTTTGACATTTTTGAAGAGTATCGGCCATGTGTTTTGTACAGTGTTGCTAAGTTTGGGTTTGTCTGGCATTTCCTCACAGTCAAATCCAGGACAGGCTCTCAGCAGGTTTCGGCCACGTGCATGCAGGCAGCGGGGCTGAAACCACAAGACGGTCGCCTGGGTCAGGCCCGCTGCCTCTGGGCCCGCAGGGCCGCTCGCTCCGATGAGAGCACGTTTGAAGAAGCAAGTCCACACTGCTTCCAGCTGCAGGTGCTGGGTAAATCCGGAATGTGCCTGGAGCCCAAGCCAGAGCTGACACCCAGAGACAGACACTTGTTAATTAAGAGGTAAAAAAAAGTATGCACTCAGTTTTCAAGAAGCAAAAATTACCAAGAGGTACGAGGCTCTCAAACTATTTTGTTGATGACTTGTCAAACGCACATCAGAGCAGGAAACAATGGTAAAGGGAGCTGCATCCTACCAGCGATGAGAAACGACTCTGCTAAAATTAAACTGAGCAGGAGACCCCAGAGCCCTCCTCTGAGTTCGGAGTCTGGTTGCAAAGGCCAGAGCCCGCTCTCTGTTTCCAGAACACCTACATCTGCACAGTCAGCACCCACCTGCTCGCCAAGGGCGTGGGCAAAACAAAGGAACACTTATCTCAACTGAAAATGCTGCTCAGTCAGAAAGAATTCCAAAAGAATCCAAAGTGGATTTGAGAGACCTCTTGTCTCCTCTGTAAAGAATGGATTTTGACAAATGTCTTATGCTCCTTCTGAACAAAAACTAGCCACTGAAACAACTTGTTTGATGTTATTATTTATTCTCGGAATACCTGGAAATCAGGTCCAAGAACAGGCTTTTCTTGGCATCCTTGGGATTTCTGGGAAAGAAAAACCTCATTGAATGAGTAACTGAAACCTACTCACCTCAAAGCTTGGCTGCATGTTGGAAGTGCCTTGTAGACAGTAAATCCGCAGGCAGGCGTTAATTGTATTCTTATTTTCCCTTTTCTCAAAAGTTTCCACTGTTCATGTCATTTTCTTTCAAAAGAAAATTGAGACCTTTATGAGAGTTTCTACTTACTCATGAAGGTTTCTCCTGGGGGTCAGTAGAC
>VMDR010021758.1:0-16638 GCA_007922815.1 Macrotus californicus | reverse complement strand
CGCGCCTGTTACGTAGTAAGGGGCGGAGCCTTAGGTTTTCACCAGGATGGGGCAGCCACGTCGCTGCGTAGTGACACTGTTTGTGGGGGAGGGGACCGAGAGGGAACAATGGCGGTTGCTCCGCTCTCTGCTGGTTTTCAGTCACTTTCCACGCTACCCACAGTCAAATTGGGCCACTCTGGTGCTGGTTCTGGTGCCGATTCCTGGTGGGAGGGCTGTGTATGCTCCAGGACCCTGTGGGTCTCTCCAACGAGCTCTCCTGTGAGTCCAGGAGTTTCTCCTGCTGCCGCCGCCTCAACCCCCCACAGGAGTTTTCCATCAGAGGCTTTGAGGCTTTATTTCCCCAAGCTGGAACTCTGGGTTGTGGGGTCCGTCTCGCTCCCCAGTTGTTCCTCCCGGTTTACCCTCTCGAGGGAGTGGGACACCCGGTCTGCAGCCGCCACTTCTCCCGGCCAGCTGCGCCTTTCCCGGATCTGCCAGCCACTGCCCCACCACATGAGTCTTCTCCGCCCCTCCTACCGGTCTGGAGGTATGTTTCTTAATTTCTTGGTTGTCGGACTTCCATACAGTTCAATTTTCTGTCAGTTCTGGTGGTTTTATGTTTTAAAATTTGTTGTTGTTCTTCTTGTGGTTGTGCGAGGAGACACAGTGTGTCTACCTACGCCTCCATCTTGGCCGGAAGTCCTGTCTATGATTTTAAAAGTTCACTTTGGGTACTGTGCTGATATGTGGAGAATAAACTAGGGGGGGACAAGGGTGAGAATGGGTCTGTGTGAAAGTGACAGTCACTTGCCAGGCTAACACACCCATAACATTTGATTTCTACAGGGATGTAGTAGAGAGGTCACAGTCTCCACATGGCAGCAGAGTTCACAACTCAAATGAGTTAGCAAGCTGGTCCAGGTGACTCATGAAATAAACAGCAGAGCTGGTATTTGAATACAGGGCTGCCTCACTCTTCATCTCTGATATAATCCTGTAAAGAGCCTGATTGCAGGTGCTTTGTTTTTGAGAATCAGGGAAGGCCATTCTCTATGCAGTCTCCTCACCACTCATGTTGTTTCCCTCCTTGGGCAACAGAGAAAAGATGAGTTTGTCACATTTTCATGGTTAAATCTCTCAGCTACTTTGTGCCTGCATGCCTACATTCACCAGCTCCCTCCCTGGTGTCTACAGTGGTCATCAGAAAACACATGTGCTGATCAGGTGAGCCCAGCCCTCTGAGAACATTCTTCTTTGCTTCTGGGGTTACTTCCATGTTTAAGACACCAGCTACAGAAATCAATGGCATTTTTGTACACTAAGAATAAAATGTCAGAAAGAGAAATGAGGGGGGGAAATCCCATTTGCTATAGCAATAAGAAAAATAAAGTACCCAGGAATAAATTTAACCAAGTAATTAAAAGACCTGTACTTGGAAAACTATAACACTGAAGAAAGAAATTATGGAAGATACAAATGAATAGAAAAATATACCATGTTCATGGATTGAATTAACATTGGAAGAATTAACATCATTAAAATGTCCTTATTACCCAAACAAATCTATAGATTCAACACAATTCTTATTAAAGTACCAATGACATGCTTCACAGATCTAGAACAAATACTTCAAAAATTTATATGGAACCAAAAAGGCCCCAAATAGCCTCAGAAATCTTGAGAAAGCAGAACAAAGTTCAAGGGATCACAATACCTGATGTCAAACCATACTATAAGCACACTGTAATCAAAACAGTCTGGTACTGGCACAAGAACAAACCCATAGATCAATATGTGAACAGAATAGAGTCCAGAAATAAATCTATGTGTCTATGGTCAATTAGTATTTGACAAAGTGGGTATGGGCATACAAAGGTCATCAACAAATGGTGTTGGGAGAACTGGACTGGTACATGCAAAAAAAAGAAAAATGAAACTAGACCACCAACTTACACCATACACCAAAATAAACCTAAAATGGATAAAAGACTTGCATATAAGTTGTGACACCATAAAAGTCCTAGAGGAAAACATAGGCAGTAAAATTTCTAAAATCCCACGTAGCGATATTTTTGTCAATATACCTCCTAGGGCAAGGGAAATAAAGGAAAAAATAAACAAATGGGACTACATCAAATTAAAAAGCTTCTGTATGGCCAAAGAAACCATCATCAAAATGAAAAGGGAACCAACCATATGGGAGAACATATTTGCCAGTGATAAATCGGACAAAGATTTGATCTCCAAAATATATAAAGAACACGTACAATTCAACACCAGGAAGACAAACAACCCAATTAAAAAATAGACAAAAGACCTATACAGATGCTTCTCCAAGGAGGCCATACATAGGGTCCAGAGCCATATGAAAGGATGCCCAACATCACTAATCATCAGAGAGATGCAAATTAAAACCACAGTGAGACACCACTTCATACCAGTCAGAATGGCCATCGTTAATAAATCAAGAAATAAAAAGTGCTAGTGAGGTTGTGGAGAAAGGGAATCCCAGTGCACTGTTGGTGGGAATGTAGACTGGTGCAGGCACTGTGGAAAACAGTATGGAATTCAAAAAACTAAAAATGGAATTGCCTTTTGATCCAGTGATTCCATTCCTGGGAATACATCCTAAAAATCCCAAATTACCAATTCAAAAGAACCTATGCACCCCTATGTTCATAGCAGCAATATTTACAATAATCAAATGTTGGAAACAGCTTAAGTGCCCATCAGTAGGTAAGTGGATTAAAAATCTGTGGTACATTTACACAATGGAATACTACATAGCCATAAGAAAGAAGGAACTCCTGCCTTTTGCAACAGCATGGATGGAACTGGAGAATATTATGATAAGCGAAATAAGCCAGGTGGTAAAAGACAAACACCATATGATCTCACCTATAAGAAGAATCTAATGAACAAAATAAACTAATGAACAAAATAGAACCACAGATATGGAAACAGGGAATAGACAGTGACCAGAAGGGAAGGGGAAGGGATATAGTGGTGGAAAGAAGGGGAAGGGACTAGTTAAAAAACATGAACAAATGACCCATGGACATGGATGACAGTGCAAGAATTGACTGTGGGAGTGAGGGGTGGGATGTATGGAGGAGGGCGAAGGGAAACAAACTGGGACAACTGCAATAGAGTAACAATTTGAAAAATCTGCCCCCCTCCCCCCCAAAAAGAGACACCAGCCACAAGGAAGAACTCTCTATTCTTGACTCTCCAGTGCTATTTTCCCAAGTATGATTTCTCTTCTTTGGTCATCCTTAGAACCCAAATACTGCAATTAACCGATATCTTCCAGTGGAATCATAACTGATATGGGTTCTGATAGAGAATGATGATGGCTGCTGTTCAAATCCTCTCAATTCACACAAAGGGGAAAGATGGACATTTGTGAGTAATTGATGAAAAAATTGAGCTATTTTTGCACCCCGAGCAGAGTATAGAGGGAGCCCTGGCTTTGCATAATTCCATTACATCTGTGTCATCCATCTGATTCTCTTCACTTTGGTGACATGGCACTAGGGCCAGCTTTCTGCCGTAGCTTACACTTCAACCTGTCCACCTGTTATAGCAGTGCCCAGTGTCCTTCCTGAAAGAGGCAATATGACAGTCAGACTTGGGCCTCCAGAATCCCACTGTCTCATTCAGAGTCCTAGCTCTATTACTCACTGGCGCTATACTACTGGGAGCATTTTTTCTGTGTTTCCATTTTCTCATGTATGGTATGTAGTGTGTGCTGGGGAAATGAGAACTCTTTTTGTTGTGTTGCTTTGCTGTTTACTATATCAGGGAAGAGCCGAGGTTGGCTGCACTGGCCCTTTTCTCCAAGTTCATGAGCCTGGGGACACTCAGTGTAGTTGTTTTCAAATACTGCCTGCTCGGGTCGAAAAGGAATCAAAGTGCAGCATAGGGAATATAGTCAACAAAATTGTAATAACTGTGTGTGGTGCCAGATGAATACTAGACTTATTGGGATGATCACTTTGTAAGGAATATAACTGTCTAATCACTATTGTTGTACTCCTAAAACTAATGTAATATTATACATAAAATATAACTTAAAATAATTTTAAAAAATGAAATAAGGAAATAAGAAGGCATGAAGGAGAGCTACCCTGAGGCCGACCCTGCCTCACAGACTTACCCCTTGTGTCTCGTGGTGAC
This sequence comes from Macrotus californicus, assembly GCA_007922815.1. NCBI lineage: Eukaryota > Metazoa > Chordata > Mammalia > Chiroptera > Phyllostomidae > Macrotus > Macrotus californicus. Next base: position 12,477 of record VMDR010021758.1, on the reverse strand, counting down.
TGGGGGGTGGAACTCCATCGGGATTTTCTCACCTCCCTCAGGGACATACTCTAGGCTCAGAAGGGCAGTTGTGGTCCCTTCTTGGCTTCAAGGAGATTTCCTTACTCTTCTCCTTCCTGTGCTAGCTTCAAGATAGTATTTCTCAATTTTTTCCCCATTTTTCACTTGAGGATTTGGTCAAATTTACCTTGTGAAGTTAGTTTATGAACCAGTTCTCTCATTGACTATGTTTTATCAGCCTATTCCATGCCACTCTGGAGGTTTAGGCATGCCTCCCTACTTTCCCGTGGATAAAAATAAGGTGTACTTTAGAAATCTCTCAAGTTTATTTTTCACATTTAATTGCAACCCAGGCCTGAAGAAACATTTTTTCCTATTTTTATTATCTATTAATTCTTTTAATTAAATTACTGGAGATAGAGGCAGTTAGATTCCTGAGATAGTGCTCAAATCACTATCTTACCTAAATTCTTAAGCAAGACCAAATTTTGCTATATGTTTTGAATGATATGGAGCTCATATATCCCCTAGATAGTCCTGTTTGATGTTGTGAGATCAGAGCCACTGACATACTACGAGAAGATAGTGAGCTAATAGCAAAGCAAGGGGTTTATTGAAAGCGGGACCCTCGGGAGCAAGAGAGGGGAAGCAGTCGAGCTGAGGCCAGTTCTCAGCTCTGACCAGTTCCCACCCAGGTGGTTCTGTGTAGAATTTTTGAAGAAAAAAAAAAACTGTGCACTGTGGGAAAGTGGTCTTGTAATTGGTTACTTTGAACTGCTCTACTTTCTTCTTTTTCTTATTGGGTATTTCTACCCTGTAGCTCTCTAGTTTCTGGAACTTGTTCCTGTGGCTTTCTAGTTCCTGAAACTATCTTGTCCCACCCTAGTCTGTTTGTTCCAATATCTTGTCTTGCTGGGTTAAGTGCCTCTATGCAAGGCCAGACCAGACTGTCAGATGTCTCTAGGTTAAGTCTTCCTATTTGAATCCGCCACTTTCTCAGTGATTCCATCACTGGTAGTCTGGCATTTCCAGGAGGCATTAGAGAACTTTTCATGTGCAATAAGGACAGCACCTTGGCTTCGACTGCTGCTCTGACCAAACTTTGGACTGGTCACATGATCTCCAGCACTTGACACATGCCTACCTTCAGCTGCCATTGTCCTGCAGGCCCCACCTTAACACCTGCAAGGCTACTTGTAACAGGGTGCAGCCAGGGCTGCCCCCAAAGAGGGATTTTTAATGGGTCCAGAACTCAGGGTATCCAGGAAATATTAAAAATATAGGATGTCCTCACCACCACAAGTCTGAACTGGGGGATGGGACATAGGGAGGAGGGCCATTGAGTTATTTTGCATATCAACAGTTTTACAAATAACCTCTAGAATGGCCATTTAACATATCTATAATTTTTTACTGGTTTCATGGATATGTTGAATGGTTGTGGCCATGCTTTGAGCCAGGGAGATGGGAGTGACTTCAACCCAGGATGTAACTGGGAGGCAACTGCCCCTGGTTACAGAGCCTGCTTAAGAGCTTGGAGATGGTTCATTCCATGCCCCAGGGCCATGCCTGCCCAGACTACTATTGCAGCCCCCAAAAGCTGGAAAAATACTGGGAATGTTGGTAGGTGTAGTCGATTGTGGGAGGATTTGGAAATGGGGATACAGAGGAAGACTGGAGCTGGGGTTTAAGCCCAGGCACAGCACCCAGTGGGGCAGAATCATGTGGCTTTGGAGCTCCCTGTGCCATGTAGCTTAGGAAGCTGGAAAGCAAGATGTAGCAGCAATGAAGAGCCTCTATTAGCAGTTTGGAAGAATGCAGGAGAGATGTTGCAGGAAGGAAAGGGGTAAAAGGACTCTTGTTGGTGGACCATGAGAAGGTGCCATGTGGGTTTGGGTTAAGGGAGATCTCGGCAACACAGCTGATGGTGTTGATGGTGCTGGGAACTGCGAGAGGCCTGCCAGCTGAGCACGGATTACTGGGAAGAACCAGGGACTAGCTGAGCCATGGACTTCCATTTCTTTTCCTGAGATACAGTACCCCAGGCTGGGAAAAGGGGGGAAGGAAGGACTGTGTGTTCATGGGTGCTTTAAGGGACTTTGGGATTTTAACAAAGACATTAAGTCATTACTCTAAGTCTGTATAACTTTCGAATAAATAGTTCCTTTCCTTTTCACCAATCTCTGGCATTGAGAGTTATAATTCCCTGGTGGTGAGCAAGGCCAACCTAGTACAGGGAGACCCCAGGAGAAGAAGGGTCCATTTGGTAATAGTATCTTGTCCCCCAACCCCTGTGTGTCCATTCTGTAACAGACTTACAACATTAGGGCCTAGAATAGAAGTTGCTTGAGGACAGGGACCGGGCTCATTCTGTTCCCCCATGCCTACATTAGTGTGTCTTACCCACATCAGTGACTCTCCTATACACACATAAGCATCTGGCACATGGTAAACATTAAATATGTACTAAAAATGAGTGAGTACAATCAGAAATTTTGGGCTAGATACTTTTCACCCTGTATTTTGTCTGGGTAAATGAGGCTATATTGACCCAGAGCACATGGAAGATTTTAACAAACTATTTCAGCTTTAGTGATGGCACACTATGGCATATATTTAAACATAAATATATAATTAAGATAAATTTGTAAATCAATGCATAAAGAAATAAATATCTTGTTTTAATAAAGAACTTTCTTACCTATAAATCTTTTCCATAATTATTTACTATAGTTTTGGTTATATTAACCTAATAGTTGAGAGACAATGTTGGGTACCTATTCCAATCAAAGGGCATTGCCAGGAATTGTATATATTGTGTAATCTAGCACCTCAAAGAATGTGGTTAAATCATCAGACTTGATGGAATTGTCTCATTAACACTAGAAACTTTGAATTTGTTTATATTCCTCCTCAGTCTTAACCAGATACTTCAGAAATTGAGTTTGGATCAATCTCAGTTGCAATATTTCACTGATGTTAACTCAAGAGAACTGTCAAGCAATCTCTGTTTTCATTTGATGTCTCACTCTGCCACTAGTAAGTACTCTGCTCACTTTCACTCAAGCTCTCAGTCTTTTCCGCGATGTGAAGAACCTTCAAGAAGATGGAACGTTCAAGAGAAGATGGATGAGGAAACAGAATGGGAAGCCACCTTTATGTAGAAATGTACATGTGGTAGGCAGAAGCTCTAGGAACAGCACTCAAGATTCTGCACCTTGATCCCTAGAACCTGTGAATGTGAAGAGATATTTCCATGGCTGTGTTATTTTACATCACACACTTGATTTAGACAAAGGGAGATTATTCTAGTAAACTGATCCTGTAACAGGGTGCAGCCAGGGGCCCTCTAAATAGGGATTTGTAATGAGGTCCAGAACTCAGGGTGTCCAGGAAATATTAAAAAATATATAGGATATCCTCACCCCCACAAGTCTGAACTGGGGGATGGGACCCATGGAGCAGGGCCATTGAGAGTTGTTCTGCATAGCAACAGTTTTGCAACTAACCTCAGGCATGGTCATTTAATATATCTATAACTTTTAACTGTTTTCAGGGATATGTTAAATAGCTGTGGCCATGCTTTGAGCCAGGGAGATGAAAGTGACTTCAACGCATGATGTAACTGGGAGGCAACCCCCACCCTGGTTACAGAGCCTGTGTAAGAGCTTGGAGATGATTGCCTCCACACCACACCACGGGGCCACGCCTGCCTGGACTTACTATGGCAGCCCAGTAAAGCTGGAAAAATAGGAGAATGCTGGCAGGTGTAGCCGATTGTGGGAGGAGTTGGAAATAGGGCTGCAGAAGAAGATTGGTGCTGGGGTTTAAACTGAGGCATGGTGGCCATGCTAGGTTGGGACCACGTGGCTTTGGGTGCTCTCTTTTGCCACGTGGCTTAGAAAGCAGGAGAGACCTTGCAGGGAAGAAAAAGGGCAAAAGGACTCTTGCTGGTGGGCCATGAGAAGGTGCTACGTGGGTTTGGGTTAACTGGAGATCGTGGTGGTGACATAGCTGATGGTGCTGGGAACCTAGGGAGGCCAGCCATCTAGCTGAGTATGGATTACTGGAAAGAACCTGGAGGGCAACCTGAGCCACGGACTTCTGTTACTTTTCCTGAGATACTGTACCCTGGACTGGACAGAGGGGGAAGAAAGGAGTCTGTGCGTTTGTGGGTGTTCTAAGGGACTTTGGGATCTCAATGAAGACATTAAGTCATTACTCTTAAGTTTGTATAACTTTTGAATAAATAATGCCTTTCCTTTTCACCAGTCTCTGGCATTGAGAGCTGTAATTCCTTGGCGGCAGGCAAGGCAAAACTAGTACAAGGGGACCCCGGGAGAAAGGGGGAGGGACCATTCAGTAATAGTATACCATCCACCCCCACAGGTCTGTTCTGTAACAATCAAAATCATGTAAGTCCTTAAAGTAGAACTTTCTCTATTTAGTGGCAGAAGAGAAAGCAGAAGGAAAAGTTAGACAGCTGTGAAGTGTGAGAAGGACTTGATACACCTTTGCTAGTATGAAGATGGGACGGTCTATGTAGGAAGGAACCTAGGTGTCTTCTAGGAACAGAAAGTACCCCCTAATGACAGCTAAGATTGAATTCTTCCAACAAACTAAATGAGCTTGGGAATGGATTCTTTCCAAGATCTTCCAAAAATTACCTTAGCTGGGCCACATCTTGCTTTCTTCTTGTGAGACCCAGAGTATAGAACTTAGCTGGGCCCTCCTAGACTTCTGACTTATAGAATTGTGAGCTAATAAAAAAGTTTTATTTTATGCTGCTGAATCTGTAGTAATTTATTACAGCAGCAATGGGAAGCCAATATATACCCCTTCATGTGTAATCAAGTTCTAAATAGAAGAGGTAAATGGAGTCCCTGAATATCCTACTTACAAAAACTCAATTAGTGGGTGAGCTCAGTGGCATGACAAAAGAATTCTTTACATTACAAAAAGGTGAAAAGTTTGCTTTAAGTAGCACTTATTGAAGTGTTTGTTTACAGATCATTTCTTGCTTAACAGAGGGAGAAACTAAAAGCTTGAAGTGTTCCAAGCTATTGCTGATTAAACAGCAATCAGAAATGAAGATAAAGTAAGAGATTATAACAATAACAAGTGGACATTTACACATGCATTTTAAATATTTCCATTTTATATAACAAAGCAAAAATTCCAGAAGCTCCAGCTCTCTCCAGGACACCTGCTCTTTTTAAAGTTGCATCTAGTGTGGTCAGGAGAATGCAGCTCTGAAGATCCTAGAAGTACAAAGAGGAGATAAGGAATTTTTGCCCTTGGTCTCTTTTTTCCAAACCATTTTTCTTCTTAATTCTTTCTAACACTGAACTTTTCACTAGAAGAGCAGGTAGGGAGGAAAAGATATCAAGAAACTCAGAAAATGAGTGGAGAATCTCAAAAACAGGGATCTTGATTCTTGGGAAAGGCAAGGGGAAACCTTATTCCCAGGGACTGCTGGTAAAGAAAAAAAAATGGTCAGTGACACTTGTTAAAGATGGTAAAGCAGACTTTATTTAGGATCACTGCAGTGGAATTTTACAGGGGGCAAGAGGTAGGGCTCCACTCTGAATACAGATAGGCAAGTGGGAATTTATAGCCAAGTTGCAGAGTGGGGCCAGTGAATAGAAAATTACAAAGAAATATCAGGGGCAGGAGAGGTTCTAGCTAAATTGATTTAATAGTATTCTTGTTGAAGGCAGGCCAAGGTAATCAGACATCACATGGGGTTTGGTAAACGATGAGGAACCAAATCATGTTAGTGTAGGTAGCTAGATATTAGTAAAGGAAGGGAGCAAAGGGAACCAGGCATTATTAAGCATAATAAACTGGAGAGCTGAACTGGATAATAAGCCTGTTTTGCTAGGAAGTTGCGGCATTCCTAGGCATCCCAGGGGATTGCAGTATTGTCCCACCAAGGGGATTAACACCCCTCCTTCCACTGTGTAGGAAGGACCTGCTTTTCAATGTCCCAGGGTACAACTGGTCCATTTGCCCAGACTATGGGAGAGGAATAAATAATAAAGGGAAAATTCCTCTACTGGGTGTATGCCCAAAAGAGACCAAGATGGCACAGGGGGAGGTACTACTATGAGGCGTGTGCAGTAGAACCCATGATGGCAACCACAGAAGACTGTCAGTCTAGCATGGGAAAAGGATCAGATTGAATAAGGGACACAGAACCCTGGAAGATCTAGGAAATGGATTGGTTAGAGGGAGGACCCAATATAAGCCCATGGAGGATTTGAAAGGTGGTTATTTTGACAGAGCACCTGGTCTTTCCCAGGCTTAGGGTAACATAATCTGAGCCTAACAAAGACAAGCTCTCTCTCTCTTGGTTAACACGTGCTCACCCGTGCACTTGTGCATTCTCTCTCCATAGCAGCCATGTGGGCCTAGCAACTGCCTGAAGCTTGGTGGCTGTGTGGACTCCAAGCACAGGCTCCAAGTATGAGCCTGGGTATGGCAATGCAGTGGCAGCCAGAGATAGCTGAGAACAGAAGCTAAGCCAGATGGAGACAGAAACTGCACTGGACTAAGTTTTGGCATGGCACAGAATCTCTGGACACTGGCCTTTCTTCTGGGAGTGATGAAGACAAGGCTGGACTTTTTCCACAGCAAGATGGATGGAAAGGAGACTTTGGGAACCTGGGGGCAGTCATTTATTTCAACCCTAAAAAGTCTTACTACTATATCTCAAACTCCCAGGCATGAGTCCCCAGAAATGCTTTTCTCATGGCTCCATGAAAGGACCCCATTCCTACCAGCAATAGTCAAGTATCAAGGGCTGGGGAGTCTTGCTAAACTGATTTAGCAGGGTTCTTGATAAAACTGGATTTTCCTAGTGAGTGCACAGATGGACTAGTAGAAGGTTCAGAAACTTGACTGAAGTTTGATCAACCACAGAATCTTTGTCACTGAGACAGCTTCACCGGACTTATAGCATCTTGTTTAATCCTGCAAGATACACAATACCTCCCACCTCACCTTTTAGATAAATAAATGAAGGTTCCAAGAGAAAAACCAATTTGTTCCAGGTTACAAACATTTAAATAAAGTGCAGACTCAATTTGGTTTCCTTTAATTTCTTTTATCACAAGCTGCCTCTCCAGACATTTGCAGAAGTGGACAGGTGATGAGGAGAAGTTACAAGGGCAACATCAACTTTACCTTTATAACAGTGACCTTAGGACTCTGACCAGGTAGTGACAAATTCAAAATTTTGACTAAAAGAGTCCTCAGTCCTTTGGTACTTCCTCCTCCTATATACATCAACTAAATGATAATTAGTCCTAATAATTTTCACAATTATCCTTAATGGTTATTATGTAGATTTTCTGTGGGTCTGGGGAGCTGAGAGTCTGTGACCCATTGTGAGTTCTTGGCTTCATGCAGGAAAGAATTCAAATATGAGCCAGCATAGAGTTTAATGTGAAAGTGAATTTATTAGTGAAGCAGTGAGACAGAGTGGGCTACTCCACAAAGAGAGAAGCTCCTTCTTTAGCAGAATTTGCTTCCTTTATTGAGGAATAACCCCTCATTTAATCAGGAGTCAGAGTATTCAGTATTCAGGACCTTCCCAGTAAAGAGATGGAGATTTCTCAGAGGAACTTTACTGTCCATTTTGTGTCCTTATATGGGCATTTTGTTTCTTCTCATGGTGGCACGGGGTATGTTATTTAGTGTGCTGAAGTAATACAGTGAACATATAATGAGTCTAGGCATTACCGCAAGATGAAGTTAGTCATCATGTTGGATTGAGCCAATCTTTCTTTGTTTTAAGTCATAAATCCAATTGAGGGGCATGGGGAGTGGTCTTCTTTCTTGATAGTTCCTGTAGCTTTTATTGATTGCAGCTGGTTTGCCACATATCCTACCCCAGACTCAGAATTCAGCTGAAGCAGAAACGTTAGGTCCAAACAGCCTATTGTCAATCAAAACTGACGGTGGAAATGGGGACCATTCATTGCTAGGATATTCTATTGCCCTGAACTCAAACTTTACCTTAAGGATACTAAAAGTTTTAATATTTATTTGAGCCAAGTAAGCATTCTTTTACTTTCACAGTAATTACAGCTTGGTGAGTACTGAGGTAGTTCATCATATAAGTTCAGTCTTACTAAATACTTTATCTGGCATAAAATAGGCATCCCATAAGTATTTCTTAAATTAATAATATTGATCTCTAGCTAACTCTGACCCTTTGTCATAACCTCCTGGGTCCTACGATGTAGTCAATCGTACATCCCCTACTCTGACTCATTAAATAATTAAGACTCTTGTGGTCACATTTGCTGCATTTATATTTATTTCCTTCATTCTCTTGAGTATTTTTTTTGGTAGCTCAGATAAAAGTTCAGCCTTTACTAACTGTCTTTTTTTGTGGCAAATGTACTCTCATAAAGTATTTATTAATTTTGATAGTGGCCATATGCAAAATGGTATACTAGTGGCAGTAGAATTTTAATCATGCTGCAAACCACTAAGAAGAGGGTAGAGGAATGATGATTTTCCAGAGTGATCAAAAATAAGTGATACTATGAAAAATGAGTTGGAATCATCCAGGGGGATAAGGGAATAAGTGAAGGACAAAGCACATGCTTCTGAGGGTTTGATGTTTTAAGGAACATATTGAGAAGCTCAGACATAGCTGACTGAGGTAGGAACAAAGCATGAGAAGGAGATGGAAAAGTCGGTATAACTCCGATGTACTTCTGGCTCTGCTTACACATAGGCTGAGAAGATTACCCTGGTGCCTAACAATTACCTGGCCAAGAAGCAAAGCTGACAGATGCTTTGATCCTGCTTGAAACGCAAGGTTGGGCTGAGCTTGCATAAGACCATCCACTGCAACTGGGGCTGAAATGAGAGGCAGGCCAGAATGATGTGATAGGCAGCATTAGGGACATCTGTTGCATGTGCTGTGTGCATGTGACTTTTAGGTCTTCTTGGATTACTGAATATTGCCAGGAAGCCAAGGAAGCCCAGGTTAGATCAAGATTAAAGCAGGATGGGGCTTGAAATAGTCCAGCCAAAAGTCCAAAGGGAGTGGAGATGTATTAGAGAAACGGCTGCACCCCCGCTCCTGCTGCATCTGCTGGCTCCTCTGTAACTCACTGACCTTAGTAGAAATTCAACCTTTGCTTCCTTTTTGAGACAGGATGGGATCCTGACTCAAAGACCTGGATAAACATTTGGGAGAGCCAACAGCCATACACTGGGGAATGACAAATCTGGATTGGACAATTGTTTTAGAAAAAGAAGCCTGAATCCCTTTTACAACATATAATTTCCAGTTTTGCATGTTCCACTCTACTCCCTATAATTTTGATTCATCAACCCATTCACCTTCCTTCCCTGAAACTCAAGGAGTTTAAGGTCTTTGATGGAAAACAGATAATGGAACTCCAGGAGACACCAGGTCAGTTGGGGATGACCAAATAAAAGTTGGGGGAGAGCAGTAAGAGGAGAATGAGGGAAGCCTGGAGAAAGCCTGGTCACTTAGCAGAGAGAGGAAGGAGTAAACAGTCAAATGTCAGAGAAAGATCAGGCAAGATGCCTATTTGTAGAATCCATTGAGTGTAGCATTGACTATGACCAAATCAGATTCTGTGTGGTTCCTATGGCATTGTTAGAAATTCTGAATTTTAAGAACTAAGTTTATTAGGGTTACTTTGCTTCATTATTGACTTCTCCACCAGGATTATGATTAATAAGACTGAAATTTTATTTAAACTGTCAAGAATCTTTTCTAAAGGGAGAACACTAGTCACCTAATTTTCCCGTGACAGTTTTCTCCTGGGATGGGAGTTTCTGTCTCAGCTCCACTGGCATCCATCTGGCTTCACATCCACCCCAGAGGTTTATTATCTCCGTCTACTTTCCCTAACTTGAGCCCATTCTGTTGTTTGTTGTCAAGCTCAAGACCCTTCCCTAGGGCATCTTCCTGCTGCTTTGCTTCCAGACTGAGTTCATCTGAACCATTTCTGAGAAAGCTTTTCTGTTATGAATCTCCTTGTCCAAGGCAGTTGGCCACTTTGCCTGAAAGCTGATGAAGCCTGTAGAATGCAGACACATTTTCTTCCTTCCAGTTCAAGGGCATCAAGATTTGAAAGGACTCCTAAGGTTTGAAAATGGAAAAAATGTGCAGATTACTCACTAACAGCCTGGGGGGTAGGTGGAGTATGTGGCAATGGTGTCGGGATGTGAGAGGGCAGATTCACTGAAACTTCCCTTGACTGTCCTAATAAGGGAATTCTTCCTTCTCCCTGAGCAGGAAGGAACTGAGAACAGTGAGGCAGCCTTGAGACAGCAAAGCTTCATTTCCCTTGACTGGCCCCTGCCCATGCTGACTGTCTCTGTCAGATCAGGCGCCAGGAACCCAAACTCTCCAATGACCTCCAACTATCACTTCACAGCTGACTTTCTGGATAAGAATCACTCCTAACATCTGTAAAATATTTTCTGCTCACATATACATTGGAATCTCTTGCATCTGGAGCAGGCTTGAATATTCATGATCTCATTTGATCCTTGCAACTGTCATCTATAATTATTATAATGATGATAAAAAATATTTAATACTTAATCTGTTCCAGGCATTATTCTAGAGGTTTTATGGTACCTAATTCAATTCTATTAAATCCTATAATGGAGAGATTTTATTATCCCCATTTTTCAGATGTGGAAACTAGATATGTTATGTCCCTCAGGCAAGGGTATCCAGCTTTTCAAAGTCATAATGTGTTTTGGTTACATGGCTGTGTAGGGTAGCAGAATGTGCCACCCCCAAATATACCACTTTGCACAAGGATTATTTTGAACTGAAAGCAATTGAGAAGCAGATACAAGAAAAGTTGTCTGCCTTCCCTCTATTTGCCTAAAAGTAGGGCATACATTTGCAAAGGTGCACCCATCTCACCAGGAAGGACAGAAGTTAATCACTGGAGATAACTTAGATCATGGTCAGCCCAAAGATAGCATTAGACAACTTTAATAACAAATCTTGCTAAGAAGTGTTCCTTATGTATCATCAGTTTCCTCATACATATGCTTTCCTGAAATTTGCCCTTAGACTCTGAAAGTCCTTTTCTTATGTCATGTCACTTCTTTAAAAATGTATTTGTTATTGTTAAGAACCTGTATAAGCCCAATTTCTAACCACTCCTTTGAGTTACTCATGGCTGAGTACTCCCATGTGTATTTGAGATGCCCATATTAATAAACTTTTGTTTGTTTTTTTCTTGTTATTTTTTGTCAGTCTAATTTATAGGGCCTCAGCCAATAAACTTAAAGTGGGTAGACAGATTTTTTTTTTCTTTGTGTACAGTCAGTATCAAAGATCAGATACTCTCATCATCTGTGCTTGCTTTATAAGACCAGGTTGCTGCAAACATATCTTATAGAATAGCGCTTCTCAGAATTTAATGTTCACAGAATCACCTGTGGATCTTGTTAAATGCAGATTTCAATTCAGTAGGTCGAGGGGTGAGGCCTCTAATTTCTATAATCTCCTGGATGATGCTAAGGCTGCTGATTCAGGGGCCACACATGCAGTAGTAGCAAGGATTAGCAGATTGGAGATGTGACCCAACCTTCAATTCTCTAAGATTAAAAACCACTTTCAAAAGAGGATTTTTGCCACCTGACCCTGATTTTGCCAGCAATGACCACCCTGCAACCAACTGTTTTGATTAGGCAGCTGAGTTGGCTGTGTCAAAGGCAAAGAGCAATTGCTGGAGAACCTCAGAGAATCCGCTTTGTGGGGCACCAGGATTCCTCTTTCTGGGCCCTGTGGAGGGCATTGGTTCTAGAGAAAAAGGTCAGGACCCTTTATCTTGAAGGCAGCTTTACTTGGTATGGGAGAAGGATGAAGCAGGGGAGTAGGTGCAATTTTTTTATTCTAAAGTGTGTATTTTTCCCCTCAGATTATCAGATCATCATATATGTTTTACAAATCCCTTGTAAGATATTTAAAATAATAAAGGGACTATTAAACTCACTTATTTCAAAATCTAGGAATAAACACTATTTATAATTTTCATGTATTTACAATGAGTTTTTCAGCTAGATGAAGATATCAGCTGATAAATAAAACAGTTCGTATAAAATTCTGCTAAAAGCATCTTCCTATGTTAATAAGGATTCTTTGTGGACATTATTTTTAATAGTTGCAAAAGTTTCCATAGCTTGTTCCCATCACAATTTCTTTAACTCTTTCCACATTTCTGTCCTTTCAAGTTATTTTCAAGTTTTCACTGTAATGATCAATGTTGAAAGAAATCTTGATTTACATTTTTGTGTGGTTTCCTTATAATAATTTCCCAGGAGTGAAGTTAGTGGAGTGGTGGTTTTAGACATTTTTGAGACTTAGGTTACATATTGTTATATTACTTTCCAGAAATGGTATATTCTGCAAAGGAAGTTTTACAATTGTCTTCTTCAAGATATGACCTTGGC
>VMDR010021757.1:0-16639 GCA_007922815.1 Macrotus californicus | reverse complement strand
ATGAAATCACTTTGCTATGTTTTTCTGAAGTCTCTCTATCCATTTACCAAAGTTTATCTAACAGTCTGCATGACGTAAAGAATATAGTATGTCACACTTTATATTTATTGAAGGAATTTCTGTGGAATACTGCTTTTCATTGAAAATTCAGATCTAAATTGTTTAAATAGGCTTATTCTGTACAGGGACTAACAACCATTGCTAAATGGAGAAATAGGGGTTGTATGGATAAATAGAATAGCAAACTAAACTTTATTAGAGTTACAACAAATATGTAGGAATATTTTAAACCTTTCATGCTTCTTTTGGATAGAAATGTGTCAGAAATGAGACAATATCTCTAGTTTTCACTCTGAAAACTAGAATAAAATCTAATGATTTCTTGATTTGAGTATTATTATCCTATTTGTTTTTATTGGTTAGAGAGGTTGACTTAATATTGCTGTGACATTTAAACATTCTTGTACCAATATTGTCTTTTAGCATTAATATACTGTAGTGATTGGCTTCGCAGTTCTTCATACGAATTAGCTTTTAGATTAAAAGATGGCAAAAACCTGAAAGTGCCTATTCCTTTATTTTTGATGTGGCTTGAAACTTTTGAATGGGCAAATAAAGATAGTGATGTTTTAAAATCAAGCAGCAAAGTCTGAAATGGTAAGGGCTTGCTTAAAGATGTGTTTTTTGTTCAAATCTTTAAAGTTATATTTTATTTATTGTGCTGTTACAATTGTCCCAGTTTTTCCCTCTTGCCACACCCAGAAGGCCCTACTCCCTCAGGCAATCCCCCAAACATTTTTCATGTCCATGGGTCATGCATTTAAGTTCTTTGGCTACTTCATTTCCTGTACTGTACTTTATATCCCCATGGCTATTCTGTGATTACCAATTTGTACTTTTTAATCCCCTCATCTCTTCACCCATTCCCCCAAACATACCTCAGATCTGGCATCCATCAAAATGCCCTCTGTATCCATGATTCTCTCTGTTCTTTTTTTTTTTTTAAGATTTTATTTCTTGGCTCTTCTGCTGGTCTCTTCTTGCGGCCACAGCATGAGAGCAGAGTACGGACTGTGGCAGCTGCAGTCATGGCAGGACAGGCATTTAGAAAGTTTCTGCCCCTCTTTGACTATGTATTGGTTGAAAGGTGTGCTGCAGAAACTAACCAAAGAAGGCATTATGCTTCTAGAAAAATCTCATGGAAAAGTGTTGCAAGCAACTGTAATAGCTGTTGGATTGGGCTCCAAAGGAAAGGGTGGAGAGATTCAACCAGTTAGCATGAAAGTTGGAGATAAAGTTCTTCCAGAATATGGAGGAACCAAAGTAGTTCTAGATGACAAGGGTTATTTCTTTAGAGATGATGACATTCTTGGAAAGTATGTAGACTGAAATAAATCACTATTGAAATGGCATTATGTGACACAGCCCATTCCTTTGAAGTACTGAAATCTTTCATCATGTAAATAATTTCTGTGTTTCTTTTATAATAAACTAATGGCATAAAAAAAAGATTTTATTTCTTTACTTTTGGAGGGGAAGGGAGGGAGAAAGACAGGGAGAGAAACATTGATGTGTGGAGAAACATTGAATCAACCGGGTTGCCACTCCTACACCTCCAACCAGGGACCCGACTCAACCAAGGTATGTGCCCTGACTGGGAATTGAACTGGTAACCTTTCAGTTTGCAGGCCAGTGCTCAATACACTGAGCCAAGGCTCTGTTCTTTGCTTAGTTTGCTCAGTTGTTGATAGGTATGTGTTTATTGCCATTTTCTTGTTCATAGTTTTGATCTTTTTCTCTTAAGTCCCTTTAACAATTCATATAATAATGGTTTGGTGATAATGAACTTTAGTTTTTTAGTTTTAGTTTTTTCTTTTCTGGGAAGCTCTTTATCTGCTCTTCAATTCTAAATGATATCTTTGCTGGGTAGAGCAACCTTCACTGTAGGTCCCTGCTTTTCATGACTTTGAATATTTCTTGCCAGTCCCTTCTGGCCTGCAGAGTTTCTTTTGAGAAATCAGCTGGCAGTCTTATGGGAATTCCCCTGTAGGTAACTAACTTCTTTTCTCTTCCTGTATTTAGGATTCTGTCTTTAAACTTTGGCATTTTAATTATGATGTGTCTTGGTGTGGGCCTCTTTGCATCCATCTTGTTTGGGACTTTCTGTGCTTCCTGGACTTGCATGTCTATTTCCTTCAGCAAGTTAAGGAAGTTTTCTTTCATTATTTTTTCAAATAGAGTTCCAATATCTTGCTTTTTCTCTTCTCCTTCTGGCACACCTATGATGTGAACGTTGGTATGCTTGAGGTTGTCCCAGAGACTCCTTACACTATCCTTGTTTTTTTTGGATTCTTTTTTTCTTTTTATTGTTCTGATTGGTTGGTGTTTTTCTTTCCTTATGTTCCATATCATTGCTTTGATTCTTGGCTTCATCCATTCTGCTGTTGATTCCCTGTAAATTATTTTATTTCTTAAAAAAAAAAAATATTTATTTATTTATTTAGTTTTAGAGGGAAGAGAGGGAGAGAAACATCAGTGTGTGGTTGCCTCTCGCGCCACCCTACTGGGGACCTGGCCCACAACCCAGGCATGTGCCCTGACTGGGAATCGAACCAGTGACCCTTTGGTTCATAGGCCTGCACTCAATCCACTGAGCCACACCAGCCAGGGCTGTAAATTATTCTTTATTTTCATTATATCCTTCATTTCTGCTTGGGTCTTTTTTTATGCTGTTGAGGTATTCGCTAAGTTCCTTGAGCATCCTTATAACCAGTGTTTTGAATTCTGCATCTGATAGATTGCTTATCTTCCTTTTGTTTAGTTCTTTTCTAGAGTTTTGATCTGTTCTTTCATTTGGGTCATGTTTCTTTGTCTCCTCATTTTGGCAGCCTCCATGTGTTTATTTCTATGTATTAGGTAGAGCTGCTATGACTACTTGTTATGGTAGTGTGGCCTAGTGTAGGTGCCCTGCAGGGTTTAATGGCACAACCTCCCCTATCACCCCAGCTGGGTACTTCAGGTGTGCCCTTCGTGTGGGGTGAGTACACCCTCCTCTTGTAGTAGAGCCTTGATTGTTGTTGGCAGGTCAATGGGAGGTACTTACCCATGTCAGTCAGCTGCAAGGACCAGGTGAGACCACTGACCACCAACTTCCACCCTCTAGAGGATCAACTGTGCAGGGGCACGGTGGTGATGTTCTGACGTGGTCTGTAGCTGTCCAGTGGTGGTGCAGGCCAGGGTCAGCCACCACCTGAATTCCTCCTGGTGCCACCCAGCATGAGCTGCAAAGCAATCTTCAAATGGCTGCTACTCGTGCTGGGCTTGGAGGTTCCCTAGTGAAGCCAAATTGTGATCCAAAGCTGGCTGCTTGCTAGTGCTGGTCCTGGGGCCACTTAGCAAAATGTATGGGGTTTGGGGGCTCAATGAGGCTGGTTTTTTCTTGTTTGAGAAGATTTAGGAAGATGTGAAGCCTGAGCAGTCATTCATATGTATGGAAAAGCTACTGTTAACAGCTTGGGTGGACCCTGAGTTGGGTGGGTGGAGCCTCAGTGTAAAGCAAACTGTTAGGTTGATGGAGTCTCAGATATGGCTCTCTGCCTGTTGGCTTCATGGGGGGAAGGCTCAGAAAAGGAACATTGTCCTCTGGGAGAAAGCTTTTTCTCTGATGCCGGACACTTCAGTTCTTCCCCACATGGCACTGGTGCCTTTCACGCTGTTAACCTGGTGCTGGAGCTCGGAGGGAGTGAGTGTGAGTAAGTCTGTGTGCAGGCCTTTTAAGAGGCACTTCTTGGGAATGCTGTAGTCCTTTCACCAACTGAAACACTGCTGTTTTTTATAGATGGAACTATTGGGGGCTTACCTTCCTTCTGGGCTGGGGGTCTGGCATGGGGCTGGGACCCCTCGGTCTGAGATATCCCTCCTGAATTTTTAACCACCTCATGTGGGTTGGGGACCAGCCCATCCTGCATCTCTCTATCTCCGACCAGTCTGAATGGATGTGGTTTTTTTAGTTCTGTAGTTGTCGAACTTCCATTCAACTTGATTTCTGACGGTTCTGAGTGATGGTGGTTCTGTAGCTTAATTTTGACGTGGTTGTACAAGGAGTTGAGCCATGTTTACCTATGTTTTTGATCGAACATTACCTGATCCACACATTGTTTCAGATAGATTTATTAGGCCTTAAAATGTTTGTCAACATTCACTTCTAATAAAGCTATTGCTTTTTTGAAATCTAAGTTTTGCTAGGAAAGAAATAGCAATACTTTCTAATACTTATATCCTATGGTTTGTGTTAATTTATTTTAGGATTATATTTAACTTTTGTGTAGTATTTTAGTTGTCAGTCAAATCAGTTCTGGGATAAAAACTTTGAAACATGTTACTAGAACAATATATATTCCATTGTTGTCAGCCTTAGATGGGAACATGTTAACTGTATTTGTCTTAAAAATTGTCTTATTTGGCAAAATTATTTGCCAAACATTTCCTTATGCTACTTGCAAAGTACCAATAATTTAATCTTATTTTGTTTAAAAGAGAGCCTTAAAACTACGATGGCTGGCTGCATTAGGTTCACTTATTGACCAGCATCATAATGTATCTAGCACAGTTAACTATTGTGTGGGCTCGGAACATTTGAAAGTGTAATGGAAGTGGGGGAGGTATATATTGACTCTGAAGTTGTATTGAATTTGATTAAAGTATTAGTCACAACACAAAACATGTTTTTTTAAAGTAATATCTTAGAAAAATTTTTATTGATTTTAGAGAGCAAGGAAGATACACTGATTTGTTGTTTCACTTATTTATGCATTCATTGGTTGCTTCTTGGACATGCTATGACCAGGGCTCAAACCCACAACCTTGGTGTTTGGGGACAATGCTTTAACCAACTGAGCAACCCAGCCAAGGCCCAACATGTAGTTTTAAATACATGTAAATATTAATAAGCACTGAAATGTACATTATGTTTCAGGCACTTAATCTCACATTTCTGAAGTAGGTGCGAACTTTGTACATGAAAAAACACACAAAAGTAATTGTCCAAGGCCATGTAGCTAGTACATGGGAGACCCAATGTGTTCTTTTCTGAGTTCATGGTGTCATGCTACCTTAAAGCAGGGGTGTCAGACTCATTTTCACCAGGGGCCGCATCAGCCTCGCAGTTGCCTTCAAAGGGCTGAATATAATTTCAACTCCTTAACAGTTAAGGAGTAGTTACATTTATACAGCCCTAAGATTATTTCAGCCCTTTGAAAGTAACCGCAAGGCTGATGTGGCCCCCAGTGAAAAATGAGTTTGACACCCCTGTCTTAAAGGGTTTAAACCCTGACCAGTGTGCCTCAGTTGGTTGGGTGTCATCCTGCAAAGTGGGGGGTCACTGATTTGATTCCTGATTGGGGCATATCTTGAGTTGCACCCTGGTCTCTGGGAAGGGCACCTACAAAAGGCAACCGATCAAGGTTTCTCACATCAATGTTTCCCTAACCGCACCCCCCCCCTCCCACCATGTTTCCCTCTCTAAAAGTAAAATCTTTGGGGAAAAAAAAAGATTTAAGTAATTAAGATTCTTATTAAATTGGGGCTTCTATTAAGAATCACAGCTAAAAATGGAAACAAACTTAACATTTTTAGCCTGACATTTTTTTCTTTAGAGTGGGGAAGGGGGAGCGAAAAACATGGGTGTAAGAGAAACATCAATTGGTTGCCTTCCGTACCTCCCTCAGGGGACCAAACTTGCAACCCAGGCATGGACCCCGATGGAACCTGACCTTTTGGTTCAAGAGATGATGCCCAATGGAGCCTCATTGGCCGGGGTATTTGACATCACTATTTTGTAGTTTTCCAGCTTTTAATAGACTAAAACTTTATTTTTTTGATTTACGTATTGTGTACGAATATAGTCAAGTACAGGCATACCTCATTTTATTGCACTTTGCAGATTGTTTTTGTTTTCTTACAAATTTAAGGTTCATGGCAACCCTTTATCAAGCAAGTCTATTTGTGCCAGAAAAATTATAGCTCACTCAAGCCTCAGATAATGGTTAGCTTTTTTTAAGCAATAAAGCATTTTTAAATTTAGGCATGTGTATTTTAAAAAAGATATGCTATTGCACTGAATAGACTGCAGTGTGTGTAGCATATAATCATAACCTTTATATGCACTAGGAAACCAAAAAACTGTGACTTGCTTTATTGTGGTGGTCTGGTAATGAACCTGCAATATTTCCAAATTATGTCCATATACAAGTAACTGATTCTTAAACATGCTGTTCTCTTTTGCATTTTTACCAGGAGATAGTAATATTTGAAGTACATATTCAAATATTTATTTTATATATAACAAAAATATATATTTCCATAAACTTTTGATATTGAGTGACTTAATAAGGCACTCAGACTCAGGGGTGGTAACTTTGGAATTTTGATATGGGCTGTATCAGGTACTTTAAAAAAACAAAGATTTTTATTTACTTTTAGAGAGGGGGGAGGAAGAGGAAAACATCAGTGCGTGCTTGCCTCTTGCACGCCCCCTACTGTGGACCTGGCCTGCAACCCAGGCATGTGCCCAGACAGGGAATCGAATGGGTGATCCTTTGGTTTGCAGGCTGGCTTGCAATTCACTGAGCCACACCAGGTAGGGCTACTTTAACTTTTTAAAACTTAGTACTAAGCTCTACTACTCCATTGGTTATTAAAATGCAATACAATACTTAATTCCATTCACATATACTCTCACTACTGAAAAAGCACTTGATTATAATTGTAGCCTTTTCCAGTTACTTTTACATAATGTTGATTGAAAACAAATGATCAGGGTGTCAGGACGAACTGGCTGAACATCTATTGCCAGGGTTGATTCTGCTGATCTGGCTGTCTTGGTGGATGTCCCCTTCTTCCCTCACTGCTCCATGTGAGTCCCTCCTGAAGCTGTGTGCACCTTGTCGAAGGCTGTGCTCCCCTGCTAGAACTTCCAAACAAGCTCTCAAGGTCCTTTGTAGGACAACGTAGAGTAGTCAAGCTTCTAAAACTCCAGACACATCCAACTGAGGCTCTGCATGTGGCAGTTTGGCCTTCTTTTGACAATGTAATTAAAATAAAAAAAAACAAACAAAAGACCATACTTGAGTTTCAGGTCTTTATTTAAGTCCATGCTAATGTATTTACACTATGATACAAATCTTTGTTGGATTTTTAGTCCCTAAATAGTGCATTACTGAATAATGAGCTAATTAATTAACTTATTTTTAAGTCCTCAGGATCACTAGGTAGAAATTGAATAGAAAGGGTAAAGACTTTTAATTCAGTACCCAAACTCCTGATAACCAAGTGGTTGCAAACTTAATTCCAGTAGCATATTTTTTGATCTAATACAGTATCAAAACAAACACACACACACACCCCACAACCCACGACAATTTGGTAGGAAACAGTACTCATTTACACTATGGAATTTAACCTCTGTATACTTCACTTTTTTTATAAAGTAACTACAGTGGGTATTTCTTTTCACCATATGCAATATCCTAGTCATGTTTACACACTGTCTCAGTTTGCTGGCCCTCTTGCAATTGTTTTAAACATCAAATTTTAGACAAGCATATAAAGTATTTAAATTTTCATCCTTATAATTCAGAATGACTGATTTAAAAAAAATGTTTCTAGTATATGAATAACAAACAGTGATTGTCTAAATTAGTAAATTAAATTAATTGGAACACCTTTATAAGGAATTCATAAGCTAGTAGTTGGCAGGTTTTTCCACTGTAAGTCAAAGGTCCATGAGAGTATGCTGCATCTTGATAACATGAACTAGTTTAGAACTTTAAAGTTAACTAAATTAATATACTTTAAACTCTGATGGTGGCAATTTGGGAAAAAGGCCAGCAACCTGACCCTCTAGATATCTTATTTTCTCCATTGTCCACTCCTTACAAAACTGTAAGATTCTTACAATCTCCTAGAAGCAGGTAGAATATTTTATTAGACTTGTAACAGCAGAAACTAGAAGCCAGTTTACATGATCAAGTTTAGGAATATGGACTTTATACAGTTGTAATCCTTTGCAAAGAAGAAAATCAGAAATACAATACACTGTATCTGTGTTGATTCAATTTGATGAATCTTCTGTATATACAAGTTTAACAAAGTCCTTAGATGCAATTTCTTTTGGGTTTACTGCAACACTTTTTGTTATATCGTACGTCTTGTAAATTCCAATAAGTCTGTCTGAAATCTCAAACATATTATTTCGAAGAGAGATTATTATGAACTGGGCATTTTTTGTTTGTTCCTAAAGAGAAAGAATAAGAAACATTAAGTATTGATAGGTACATCATACAATAAAGCTCTAAGCTTTACCTCCCTGTAATCTACAAGGTCCAGCAGAAATAATGCCTTTTTTATTACAAAAATCTTTTATTGCAAAATCATAAGCATGTAATTCTGTAACACAATAATGTCACACTGAAGCACACCATATGACATTTTAGGTAAAATGTTCAAATTAAAACTATAAATCATCACACCCATATTATACCCTACCAACCACGCTCAAGCAGGCCTTACTTCTGCCAAACCTTGTATTTTAGGCAATAAATTTAACAATACATTGATAATTAACATGAACAGGAATGATGAGATGTACAATTTATGAAACAGTATTTGAGAGGAATTTGAGTATTTCTGGAAGCATGGTTGCTTAAATATCTTTTAATGAAAAAAAGTTCTAGGCAGGATAAAGAAGATTCTAGCTGTGTTTCTTCTCATTTATACTATCAATTTATATCTTACTTTCCCCAGATGGAAGTATATTTGGTTCAAGTAGAGAAGTTTGTTTCCTTTGATACGCCAGGACATGGAGTTAGAAGAGAATAGTTTAGAAAAAGCTCAAAAGTAAGAAATAAGTCAGAGCCCTGGCTGTGTGGCTTAATGGGTTGAGTGCCCATCTGTGAACCACAGGGTCACTGGTTCGATTCCCAGTCAGGGCACATGCCTGGGTTGTGGGCCAGGTCACCAGTAGGGTGTGCACAAGAGACAACCATACACTGATGTCTCTCTCCCTCTCTTTCCCTCCCTTCCCCTCTCTCTAAAAATAAATAAAATCTAAAAAAAACAAAGAGAAAGAAGTCAAAGAATTCCATGTGCAATGCTTGAGGAACCTATACAATTTTTAAGATAAGCTCTAAATGATTACTTACGTATATGTAAAATGCAACAATGGACACATTTTTAAAATCAAGGGCTGCATCAATCTCATCCATGAAGTACAGTGGAGTGGGTTTGTAGTGATGAAGAGCAAATACTAAAGCCAGTGAACTAAGTGTTTTCTCTCCTCCTGAAAGGTTGAAGATCTTCTTCCAACTTTTCTTAGGTGGTCGAACACTGAAATAATAAAATCTCATTAGCTGAATTATGTGTAAAGCTTAAGACTCTGTGATTTGTTTTTTATAATCACCTTCCTCAGGAATTTCTAACTTGTTTTTCACAATTATAAATTTTTTTGGGGGAGTTAATTTTATAAAAACATTATTGGAGGACGAACACATAGGAGCATCCACCCAAATTTTAAGATTTAAAAAGCAGGCTAATAAATACTTCTTGCTATTCTTCCCTCATTTCTAATGCAATTTTTACATCTGGATGTTAGGATGGAGGCGTTAGGTAAATACACTTCACCTCCGTGCTCAACTACAGCAAGAATTACATCTGGACTACAAAACAAGTATAACCTAGATCCGTCAGAAAATTGAGCTGTATGGAAGTCTGACAACCAAGGATTTAAAGAAGTCACATTCATCCAGACAGGTAGGAGGGGCAGACTCATGGAGATGGAGAGGCCAGCACAACGGACAGCCCCACATGCACATGTAGTGGATAAAAATCAGAACAGATACCTCTGGAGTGAGTGATCCCAGCCCCAGACCAGACCACCCAGCCCAGGGTTCCAGCACCAGGAAGATAAGACCTCATAACTTCTGGCTGGGGCAGTGGAAAAAACTGTTCCATTCTCAAGAGACTCCTCTTTCCTCTTAAAGGGCCTGCACAGAGTTACTCAGACCTGCCCCTTCTGGAAGTCAGCACCAGGGCAACAGCTGAAAGGGCACAAGTGGCACATGGGGAAAAAGTAAAGTGTGCATGCTGAGAGACAGCTTCCTCCCAGGCAATCTCCAGAGTCTAGGCAGTGGCACTGTCTCCTCTCTGAGCCCTTCCCCACACAGAGCCACAAAGTGGTGAAGATAGTTGCTCCACTGGCCCTGGTGATAATCTCAGGCCTGAGGGTATGGGGGTACTGGGCCAGAGGGGGAAAAATGGAGACAACTGTAATAGCATAATCAATAAAATACACTTAAGAAAAAGTATTTGCTGTTTGCCCAGGTTTTATGCTCTAAACTGCCAATATATAAATAACTTAGTATTTATCATCAAATAAAACAAGTTACATATCTTCAAACTTCACAACCCACCTCTAAAAAATACTAAGAGTTTGGAGAAAATACAGAGCTCTGTGACAGAAGGATCTAGAACTTAGGATTTGATTACAAACCTGAACATGATTCCTTCAGAGAAAGGATCCAAGCTGTCTACAAGCTCCAGTTCAGCATCACCTCCCAAAGTAAGCATTTGGTAATTTTCCTTTAATTTATTTGTTATTATATAAAAACCTGCCATGAATTCATTAAGCCTTTGTTTCCGAAGATCTTCATATGCCTGTCTAAAATTATCTCTTTCATGAGTAATTTTGTCCAATTCTGCTACCCGTTGTAAATATAATTCTTCCTATGGAAAGAATATCATGAGAATAAGCATCTATGCAGTTGTAAATCTGAGATGACAACACTGCAAATTATTATATAAAATCAGAGAACACAATTTAGACTGAGGACTAATAAGAATTTCTGACTATGATACATGAACAGTTTTTATTCATACCTTCTTTTTATACTCTGCAATGGCACCAAGGTTTGGTTTCATTTCATGGCATTGGGCTTCCAAAAGTGCAATTTGATTTGTTATAGAATCTGGATTCTTGATGGCTTCGAGATCCTCTGAGCTCAAAACTGAAATCTCTTCAACAGGATTATTTTCTATGGGATGCAGTGATATTTTTGAAATCTAAAAGTTCAATGAAATGAATAGTTAGGGAGGGCATGGTACTACCATTCATTGTTTAAAAAGAATCAAATCAACAGTATGATAACAAAGAAATCAACAATATGACAACGTACCTATCTACTAAAACAACATATATCAAGGATTTGTAACTAATTTGTGCATCAACTACTTTTCAAAGGAAAAGAAA
This sequence comes from Macrotus californicus, assembly GCA_007922815.1. Taxonomy (NCBI): domain Eukaryota; kingdom Metazoa; phylum Chordata; class Mammalia; order Chiroptera; family Phyllostomidae; genus Macrotus; species Macrotus californicus. The sequence continues at coordinate 5,337 of VMDR010021757.1, read as the reverse complement.
AATATGTTGATTTTTTTCAACTAGGAAAAAAACAACTATGGTACATTTACATAATGGCATACTGCTCAGCCTTAAAAAAAAAAAAAAAATTTTTACCCTTTTTGACAGCATGGATGGAGCTAGAGAACATTATGCTAAGTGAAATAAGTCAGTCAGAGAGAGACACATACCATATGATTTCCCTCTATGTGGAATCTAATTACCAAACTGAATTAACATACAAAATAGAGACAGACTAATATAGAGAGCAGGCTGACAGCTGTGGGGGTGGTGGTTAGGGGTGGAGGGATCAAGGAAAAAACAAAAAGTACTCATGGACATGGACAACAGTGTGGTGATCGTGGGGGGTGGGGAGGGATGGGGTGGAGGTGGAAGACAGGGTAAGGGGGATAATGGAAATGGGAAAAATACGATTAAAAAATAAATAATTAAAAAAAAGAAAAAGAAAAATAGGTATAGTATTCCAAAGTGTTCATGTAGCCTTCTGTTAAATCTCCAAGTCATCCCTTGGATGAATATGTTGACTACTTCTAAAAATTACCCAGATTTTTCTGTATATAAAATTACTACATATTGTTCTTTATATTCCCTATAAACCTGGGAAGTCATTATACCATGGAATTAAGAATCACAACATACCTCACCACACAAACAAAAAACCAAAAAACTAAACCATTTTTCATAAAGGATATTTTAAAGTTACATTTAACTAAATGGTAAAAATCTCACCTCTTTTTGCCAATATCTTATTTTAGAATTATGTTCTGCAATGTGACCATCTATTTGTTCAAGTTTCAATTTAATACTAAGTGCATCTTTTTGAAGAGCATGTTCATTTTCTTGAATTACTTTTAGTTCTTGAAGTAGATTACGATGTTCTTTCTGGATCTCCGGTAAGGACTCCTAAAAACCAAGAATAACCGCTACAGATATGACCTTCCCAAATAAAGAATAGGTATTTTCACATTACCAAGCTGAAGTTGGCAATCTCTCCCCACGTTCCTTTCATTTTAAACTAAAACTTATTTACTCAAAAGTTACAGTATAGTATTCATTTTTATCGTACAAATAAAATATAGTTACACATTTTAACCTACTGAGCGCTTATCATGCCAGGCACTGATGTCATATATCCGATTCCTTAAACTGTTTCCAATACCATTCTCTCCCTTCTCCAAGTCTTACCTCTGCAGCATTTGTATTCTTTATGACCTCTGTTGCTTTTTCCTCAAGACTTTTTAGCTCTGCCGTTAAGTCACCTACTTCTTTTGTCGTATCTTTTATTTCTTTTTCTGTGCGAAAGACAGAGTCTTGTGCTTTTTTAAGATTTCTGAATAAGCAAAATAATATATTAAAAATATAGTAATGTGTAACTAATTATTCTGCTTCTTAAAACCTACCAAAGAATTTTTCATGACATATCAATGTGGCATTTTTTTCTATTACAGACTTAAAGATTTGTGATTTTCAAAACCACCCCTGAATTGGTTTTTGTTTACACATACACATATACTTGTGGATAGTGTATATTTTATTAAACTCTCAGTACAAATTAATGAAACTTCCTTATATATAAGCTTCTAGTATACAATCTCACACTACAAAGCAGGTTCAATTATTACATTCTTTTGTCACTTGTCAGATTGGATATTCCTAAAGTCACCATACCCATGAAGCTATATATTGAAATAAGAATTACCTCCCAGTTCAACTCAGGGCAACAAGTGCTTCCAAAGGGGTGCTAGGATGGGGGCACACTAGGAGGAACAACTGTTTTCTCCCTTGATAAAATTACTTCTACTTTGACAAATGTGTTTCAGCAAATATCTGCTCCTAACAAATGGCCTATTAGCACCTTATCTTTGAGCAAAAAGCACTGGAATAGCTTAGTCATCAGATAATCAATATGCAATCAATTTCTTCTAATTTCAAGTAAGAGACAGCTGTTCACATTTCAACACTTTTATATACATACTTAGCTTTAATTCTTTTAGAAACACTTCAATAAGTAATCTAAAAATTAATTTTAAAACAAGATCTGTGAATGGATAAAAAACGTTTTGTGATCTGAGACAATGGAATAAGCTAGTTAATTAAGAATTTAAATTACTTAGACAATTCCACCAAGAGATCTCAGTCTTATCTCCTATTCTTCTAAAATCTAGATCTATTTATTCACCAACTACTCCTAAGTCAGAGAAACAAAACTAATTTCTATGCCCTCACAACATCTGGGGAAGTTACAGAACTACACTTTGCCAAGGTATACCTGTTTTATCAGTTTAAAACAAAACAAGTCATATGATGTTTATAGTGTTCCCCTTACTAAAGACCTATTAGGTAATAATATATCAGATTTAGTAAGTAACAGTGATAAAGACATTCAATGGATATTAAGTATTAAGCCCCTTTCCAATGTTGAGGTAGGGAAGAGGAAGACAGGTTAGGGTAGTACACATACTCTACCTGTCAGCAGTCTTGATAGCTACTTGGGCCTTAGTAATAGCAGAAGCGCATTCATCTAATTGCTTATTTATTTTATCAAGTTTGTCTTGCTGGGCCTTGAGTTTATGATTATTAATTTCTACGATGATATTGTGTAACCTTTTAACCTCAGCTTCTATTTTACCAGCTCTCTCAGCCACCTTGTCATATTCTGGAAAAACAAAACAAAACAAAACAAAACCCTTAATCCATGTTTCTAGGTTAAGAAGCACGACTGGTTGGCTGTAAATTTCTTCAGTCAATATGACTAACCTGATGTATTTAAATTTTAGACATTTGGGGAAAAGCACCTCAAAAAAACTGTCAAGACAAATGGTGTTATAACCACCATGGAAAATTCTCTGGCTCAGCTCTGAACATAACCCATTTATTTCTCAATGGCTTCATGCACTGAAGCTCATTTCAAAGATATTTACAACTTTTTCTTAGGGTACTTCCTTGACTATTGGTCTCATGATTTTTACCATGAGACTTTATGCCCATTAACTTGCCAGGGGTGATGAAATTGTGATCATTTTATTCTGTTAGCCTAACTTACAGTTCTCCTCCATGTGTTATAAGAAGAAAGTGGGGGAGACAGGGTAAAATTGGCATTCTTTTGTGTGGCACAGAAAGCTAAGTTACATTTCCTAGATTCCCTTGTACCTAGGATTCAGACTCATTTAGTTCCATTCAATCAAAGCACCAAATAGGAGGCAAAAGTGATGAATCAAACATGTTTCTGTAAGCCAGCAGCCACAGGGAAGTTCCTGGTGGAGTCAGAAGTTCTGGTGTCCAGTCAAAAGCTTGGTGAATCCAGGCAGTGGAATTAACTTTGATGGTACAGATTATGGTGGGTGTAATGTGCTTCTGTTGTTGGTAAGTTGTAGTGTTAAGCTTCCCAATTTGAGATTTGACTTTTCAATGGTAGAAGAGACAGTATAGTATAGCTCCTTTGATAGCTCTGCAGAGTAGCTCTGGAAATTATTCTCGAACGTTCAACTTAGAGTTTCTTTCTTTAGCCAGCCTAATGATTCTGTAAACAATCTATTGTTCTCTTAAGCACACACACATGCCAGAGTGGATTCTGTTCTATTTGAGCCCTAATCACTATATGAGATCAGAAGGATGAAAGGTGACAAAAAGGTAAGATGCTCAAGCTACCAAGAATATCTATGTCTAGACAGGTAAACAAAAAACTGAGCTAACTTATGGAAAGAGATTCCCACAAAGCTCCTAGTAGGTGTGTGGGCATCTGGCACAGGTGGAGATAGGTAGGATTTACTGAGAGAAAAGGATTGGCTAAAAAATTAACTATTGCTTCCTTTTTGTCTCTTTATTAGGTAGGTTGGAATGAACTTCAACCTTCCCTAAATCTTATTAACTTAACCACTTCTTTTTGTTCTCCATTATCAGGTAATTCTGTAGCCTGATCTTTCAGCCCATCTACTGAGTTAATTCAATCAACTGTTTGTTTTTTGTTTCTTTTTTAAAGATATTTCTGAGATCACCACTCAGCTCTTGAAAAACAAAACCACCTGTTTTTTTTTGTCTTTTGGATCCCCCTTTATTCTCTAAGGATATTAAATATACACATTTAATATGTCTACACTGCCCTCAGTAGTAATTTTTTTTTCACGTCTACGATGGTTGAAATTCCATTAGGTTGCCTATGTGCCTGGCTCACCTGTAGCTGCAGTGGGGGCTGGCACCATGACTTGCACTTGGGATGGGCCAGCTATCAGGGACTAGATCTTTAGAACATTTTCCCCCTCATTTTCAAGTACATACAATGCATTTCTTTTTTAATATCAATAGTAGCATGTCTATTAGGAGTAGGAGAAAAAAATTGTAGCATATAATATCTGTAATTTTGAAGTCACTATTCTATGCCATATTGCCCCCCCTCTATTTCTCTGCACATTAGCCAGAAAGATATTTTTAAGAACTAAACTGATGTAAAATAAAATATTTAATCTTAAAGAAATGCTTGCAGAAATGGGTTTCCAGGAAACACTGGGCCAAAGTGTACAAAATATGAAAATTAAGAGCATGGGTCTGGAATCAGACTGGCTTGAATTCTTATAATACCATATGCTATGTGACCTTGGGCAAATTATATAAACCATTCTGTGCCTTGGCTTCCTTATCTGTCAAATATAATTCTCAATTTAATGGTACTTATTTAACCTTAATAGTACTTTATAACCTTTTGAGAATGAAACAATAGAAACCCTATAACAGAGCAGTGACTCGCTATTTTGAGCCTACAAACTGCTGTCTTAAACATTCCAAACATTAAAAACCAGTTTTTAACTATCTCAAAATAAGGGTCTGTGTCTGTAAACATACCTGTTTTGAAAGCACTAACATTTTCTTCCAGTAATTTCTGCCTTTTTTTGTCAGGGGCTGTAGCAAGTACGTTAGCTTCAAGTTCCTTAACTTGGACACTCAAATATTCTTCTTGCTCTGATAAAGGCTACAGAACAGTTTTAACATTCAAGGTCAGTATTTTAACTCAGTAACATTATCTTTAAACATTCTAAACTTAAAAAAAAAAGAGGCACTTAAAATCTTTAAGGACCAATACGAAAACAGAACACACGAACAATTTATATAAGGAAATGAAAATGGCCAACAAACATAAAATGATAGGTAAACTCATTATGAAGAAAAATTAAAATGTCATTTTCAGTATATTAAAGTAGCAAATTTACAATGTACTGAAGAGTACCTAGTGTTTTAAGACTTGGAAAAGTAATTACTTGTACATGCTGTTAGTAGTAAATGAATTTAGAACCATCTTTTTGAGGTCACTTTGGCCTTATGCAATAAATGCCTTAAACATTGTAT
>VMDR010021756.1:0-16638 GCA_007922815.1 Macrotus californicus | reverse complement strand
TGCATGGAACCACAGACGGCTTGGTCATCTAGAAGAATCCTAACTGACCCTGAGTCATTGTTTTCATTCCATCACACTTGTCTGTCCCCGCATGGACATGTGGATTGACAACCCTGTGGTCAAGGATACACATGAGCTTCAATCACTTACCAAAAAAAAATAATAAATCTAAATTGTATTCCTGATCATTTTCTTTTTTTTATATCTACCATCATCTCTCTGATTGATATAATTTCTCAATCTTTTTTCTTAGGCAGTGATTATAATTATCCCAAGACTTCCCGTCACACTGTTCATTTAGTTTTCAGCTCTTCCTGTTCTGTTCCTTGCTTTTTCTAGCTTGTTTATTAAATGCTAATGACTTTTTCTAATTTCCAATTTGTTTCCCTAGCTCTGCAATATTCCTTTACATGTTATGGGAAATACGTATCATTTCCCCCCCAGAGCTACATGATTCATTTGTCTTACGTTGGGATCTGTTGTTTCCTTTTGGCTATGTGTATGTCTACTTAGCATGCTATTTCTGCCTTCAGACTCATCTTGCTTGTGCCTTGTATGGTCCACTTTGTCCAGACTTCCCATTTGTTCCAAACACAGCCTACTTCTCTTCATTTCTGGTGCTTATTCATCTTCCCTCAACCTAAACTTTGAAAACTGGGTGGTCCTATTTGTTAATGTCCTTCTCTGTAGATCTCACCTGGGAGCGGAGGAAGGGGAGCAAACTACAGGGTATGCATTGATGTATTGGGAAGAATTCTGAGGGATCTGGTTTCTCGGTCTCCTCTCAGATCTAAGTAGATGTCCTTTCCATTCACTGCCTTCATTCAGTTACATCACCTGCCTTCTGGGAGCATCAGGTTCTTCCCCTAACTCAGCACAATGGTGAGCAGGGCAGCTGGTCCAGACTGCTCTTCCGATCTCTACGGACTTGGCTCAGTCATTTCCCTTTAGATGGGAGATGAGTAAGAGTTCCCAGGATTTCCTTGGTTTACATTTCTTCCTCTTGGAGAGGAATTAGGAACTGTGTTGTCCTAAGCATGAATTTATCACATCTTTCTTCTGTTGCGAGGTTCCAAAATTAGTACCATTAACTTACTCCTTTTTTATTGGGGTAGCATTGGTTAATAATACTACGTACATTTCAGGGGCACAACTTCATAACACGACACCTGTATTCCCTGTTGTGTGCTACCACCTGAAGTTTAGTCCCCATTCATCACTGTGGATTTGAAGCCTATATCCTCTTTGTTTTCCTCCAACCTTCTGTCATCTGCATCTGTGAATTTAGTTTGTTTGTTTTGTTTGTTCATTTGTTGCTTTCACATATCAGTGAAATCATATATTCTTGTCCTTTCCTGGCTCACTTCACTTAGCATAATACTATACATTTCATAGTTGATGACATGTCCGCCGTATTTATTCCCTGAACTACAGTTGTCATTCCAGCCAAATGACTGCTTTAAAGAGGAATCAAAACAGAACAGCTTTTACTTGATGACAACTAATTAAAAATTGCATTAGAGTAATTGCAGTAATGGTAAGAAATATGATGCATTAATAGAGCCCTATTTTTCTCAGAGCCCTAAGTGGTTCAAGGGTTACTTTTTTTTTTTTTCTTTCAAAATGCTCTGTGGAGAAACAGCTATGTAGGTATATATTACAAATATTTTCTATGTTAGCAAAAATGTAAGGCCAGGAATAGGTTCCTTTAACCATGTAATAACTTAAACAAATACCTGGCACCTTTCATATTTCTACCAAAGTGAGACCTATTAGAATAATGGAGTTTGGAGGACACACTTGCCTTCGGGTAATATAATTTGAAATGATATCCTTAGAAAGAATAAATAAAGGTAGCTTAAATATTAATATGTGCTATCTAAAGTGAACTAGAATTCTTAGCTCACATTAAAGACCTTTTTTTTTGCCGTTTGATGTCTTTTGATTTTAGTATTGGCAGGATTCTGTAATAGCGGGACGGAGCTAAACAATGCTAAAATTGAGACCTCAATACAGGAAAAATCTAGCTTCTCCTTTTTACAGCCAGAAGTGGGAAAATTAGTCGATGCATTTTCTACTTTAAGGTGTAATTGGATTCAGGGAGAGGCTAACTTAAAGCAGGACCGGGTCTGACATGGAAAATCTTCACACGGTAACAAGAATCAGTTTGGTTTGTTCGCTGTCATTTCTCATTATCATCTTTGTCGTGAGAACGGATTCATGTTGTGCCATTTTCTGTTCTTGTTACAATCTTTGTCACATGAATAAGATATCAGGATGCTAATGCCTGGCACACAGTCCTCCGTGTGTGATGATACTGTACAGCACTACGCTGACCTTTGCAATGTTATGTATTCGGATTGGCTGTTCAGTTCACCTCTTTTCCCACAAGTTAATAAGGCTGTAAAAAGGAGAGAACTGAAATGGCCAGCCAGTCAAATTACAGAATATTGAAAAGGTCACAACAGTACAGCACAGAGGGAAAAAATTATGGAATATATGGTGCATTAACATTCTTGTGACAATGATTGTAACAAGAATGGGAAAGTATACCCATTCATGTTATTTCAATCTAGAGAACCCAACACGAAGATATGAAGATATTCCCAGGACAGCAATGATACACGCATCCCTGCATCGCACATGGGAAACTGTTTATGCAGATTTTTGCTTAAAAATAACCGTATAGAAAATATCTTATTGTTCAACCAATAAGATTGTTCACAGTAAGATTTTAGCTGTCAAATGGACATGGATGTGGTTAACATTTTAGTATGGCTTCCTGTTTGAAGCTAAAGAAGTTTCTTTGCAAGCAAAAGCTGTAGGACAGGAGATTTATTTTGGCTGTTTCTGTATTTAACATTTTTTTATTCAACATAAGATAGAAAAGTAGAAATGCATGAATTAACCTTTTTGAAAAATTTTTAGAATGTGGAGTCTCCACATTCTGTTTACTGTGAAATAGTATCTAGGAATTTATTTAAAATTTACGTGACCTCTATGAAATGTGTTTTCTTTGTGTGATGCGTAATGTTGGCCTATATTCAAAGAGTCTTTCCTTCCCCTTCATCTTCCATCAGGGAGGGGGAGAAATAGCTAGATCAGAAATCCTGAAGTTATTGTTCTCAGGTATACAGTAATCTTTACTCATTTTTAAATTATTTTATGCATATTAAAAGTTTCTTATCAAACAACTGTATGAGATTTTGTAGTCCATAAAGATAGAGCTGGTTTAAGAGTTAGCTTTCTATACTCTCTGAAGAAGCATTATTTTACTAATAGAATAACCATTTTATAGCTCAAAGCTAGAATCTAAAGGTATCAATTAATAAGATGCCAAACATGGCCTAATTGATTTGGGAAACAAAATAAGTATATTTTGATTATAACTGCAAGACCAGCTTGGAAGAAACAAGATAGAAACAGACTCATAGATACAGAGAACAGACTGGTGGGTGCCAGAGGGGAGGTTTGGTTGGAAGGCTGGGTGAAAAAATTGAAGGGGTTAGAACTAAATTACAAAATAGTCATGGGGTCGTAAAGCAAAGCACAGGGAATACAGTCAACAAAATTGGAATAATGAGGTGTGGTGCTGGGTGGATACCTGAAATATTAGGGGGGGTGACTTTGTGAAGATTATGGTTGTCTGACCACTATGCTGTATGCTTGATGCTGACACAGAGTACTATTGAATGTAAACTGTAATTGAAAAATAAAATTTAGAAAAGAAGACTAGCTTTACCATGGGTGAAATAGCCCCAAATTAGTAGTTCTTCCTGCAGAAAGAGAAATCACCAAATGAGTTCTGGGCCCTATGCTTGGGTAGTCTCATTCAGTGAATCTGGAATGGAACTCGAGGAGGTAAACGTGTATTAAGAATCCCCACGTGATTTTGATGTAGGTGAACATGGGAGCACCCCAAAGAGCCAGTGGAAGCCTCAGTTAGCACCCAAGGGTGCAGGGCACAGCCGGAGAGGGTGAAAGAGAGGAACTCCACTTCAGACCCCCAGGCCTGGAGGCAAGGTGATGCAGAGCTGCGATTCCCCAACATGGAAGCTGCAGCCGGCCTGCACCGTGCACTTATACTCACAAATAGGGTCAGCGCTGAGGCCAACCACACAGGAATGCTCACCTGTGATAGGGAATGCTTATCGCGTCAGCATTTTCCACCTTGATTCCTGAGGCTGAACCACCAGGACTGCATTTTCCAGACCGCTGGCAACAAAGCACATGTAGAGAAATGTGAAAAGGCATGCCCTTGCAGGAGGGGGGATTAGGAGACTTCCATGTTTAAGGATGTTTTCCCACGATCCAGGAGCCCAAATTCAAAGTTCAAATTCAAGGTCAAGTTCGAAGGAAGAGAGTGAGGGCAGGGAGAATGAAGTGGAGGAAAAGGCAAAATCCACAGACCCTGTTTGGGTTTCGAAGCTGGAGATTTTGCATTTCATTAAGGGTTGGAACCCTGTCAGTCGCTCTAGGTCTATAAATTGAGTCGGGTGTCACAGCTGCGTGCTTCTTGGAGATGTACAAGTTCTTTTTTGAGCTGAACAAAATGGTTTATGTAATTACATACTTCTCATAATTATTGAGTAATTATATACTTCTTATAATTACTGAGTAATCATTGTTCTATAATGAGAATGCAATGTTACAACTAATTGTATAATTGCCGTGTATTAATGTTATCTGGGAAACTTAGAATAAAGTGGTATTTAATATATTTCCCCCTGCCATGCCATTTTCAAAGCTGGCAACAGTGTTTGTTTCACAGCTAGAAACTCACTTCAGAAACCAACCAAATGCAAGGGAAGAAAAGAAGCTCGCCAGTATTATAGGTATAGATATTAACTCATCAATCTTGCATTTGCACCTAGTGACAAATTTGCAAAATTGCATTCCCTTAGCTTAATTTTTGAATTTTCATTATTGTTTTGCAATTTGCCATCTTTTGAAAAATGGCCACAGTTGTACTGCTTCAGAGGCAATGGGACATCTGCCTGGGTAGGATGAGGTGGCCTTTTTGAAATTTCACAGCTGGGCACATGGCAACAGCAGTAGTGGCTTCAGCTGTAGCGGAAAAGGCTTCCCCAGAACTATACATGATGGGAGCATAAGGAGGCTTCAGATGTGACAAATGTGATTTTCTTAGACAATGGTTAGAAGTGGTTCACATTTCGTCTCAACCAGGTCTCCTGAATGCAGGAACTACATTTCATGCATTTTGAGCACATTGTTGTGACAAGCACCTAGCGAAGTCTACTCCCAGCATGCAGTTGGAGCTCAAGAATCTTTGGATGAATGAAGTTGACTAGTTGTGAAGAACCTATGAAAGCTACTTTAATACAGCACAAGTTGGGAGTGTCTTTTCAGTGCGTCGTGAAGTTTTCAGAAGCTGCTTTGCAGGTTTCAGGACTTCCTGCTAATATATGTTATGCATATGTAGCTGTGAATTGTCTGTTTCCAGGTTAGGAACTTAAAACCACTATTAATCTGTGAATATATCTTCATCTTGTTTCACTAAAAATGAATAGAAATGATTATTTCTATGTTTTAGTCCGCAAGTACCACTTATTCCCCTTGAGGAAGATTAAAAGTAAATATAATAAGTGATTTGGCAAAAGAAGGCTATATGAAGTAAATATTATTATTCTTAATGGTTCTTTTTTTGGTGTTTTAAGAGTAATTATAACTAAATGTATTAAGATTAAGCAATATTTTGAAAAATGTGTCAAATGTAAATTTTTCAGGAAAGCACCCAACATTGAAAGTAAAATAAATGTTACAACACAATTTTTGGATGGGGCCCTCTTCTAATTTAAGTCTGATTTCTCATTCTCCTTAACGTTGGACATAATCTGGTTACATAGAAGAAGAGATAAGTCCCTGTGATCAGGCAGCGAAACGTTCCTGTGCCCCAGACATGCTGAGATTCGAGAATGGGCTTGCTGAAGCCTTGGCAGGATGGGAGAGGGGGGTGGCGGGGGTGCGGTGGGGTCACATGGAAAGCGATTGTATTCTATAGCCAGGCAGCTTGTGCATTTTCCCAGAGGGCTGAAAATCAACCCCTCCAGATCAGAGTGGACCCATAGGACTTCAGTTCCCAGTGGCTTTCCAGGATCTTCTGACCAATTCTGATGTAAACAGGCAGTAGATAAAAAGCAGTCACCCCATCTCTAGAGCAAAATGAGCAGAAATTATCCAATTGATGATAAATAAGACTTTTGACACAGATAATTTGACTGTACTACTTACGCGTATAACCAGAACCATTCTATTTGGGGGAAGAGAGTGTGATTTCCTCTCAGTCTGCACATCCCAGAAAATTCAAGTATTTGAGAATCCCTGAAACAAATTGTAAATAATTCTTCAAGGGATACATTTATACATCCATGCAGAACTTTTACTTACCTGTATTGGATATGTGATACAGCTTTATACTGACTTAGGATATCAATCCAGCAGTTTTGATCCCTGTGATGAATGAATTAGAAATCATCATGTTATCAGATACCATTTTGTCCACAGTATAGTGAAATAAAAGTAGGTGAATGCAATGCCTTTTATGGTGATAGTTTAATTCTATTTAGTACTGGATATGTAGGAACCCAACCAAAGGTTTAAATAATAGCGAAAGAGAATCCTTAAATACATACAGAATTAAATGTTTCTTTTTTACTCAGCAGATCATAACTGGACTCTTCTGAATGGCACAAAAGTGGTGCACAGTGGTGAAGAGACCGACCTCTGGGTGCCTGTTGATGGGCTGGTCCCTTTTACTAACTATACCGTACAAGTAAATGCTTCCGGGACCCGAGGCAGCTTGCTGAGTGATCCTGTTACGCTTGTCATGCCACCAGGGGGTAAGTCTGTGAACGACGTTGGCTATCTACAGTTACATGAAGTCTCTGCTGAACACCTTGTTCATTGTTAGAATTAATTTTTTTAGTGCTTAGCAGCTCACTCGTGTGACTGGTTGATTGGGTGGTTGCTTTACTGAGATCCTGTTATTGATGTTATTTTATTGTTTTGCTGAGACTTCTACCTCACACTGTGTGTGAATGTACACATGTTTCTCACTTTATACATATTAAAAAGATTGTGAAATGCCTGTTTTTTTGAGACTTGATTTAGATTCAAAGCTTATATTTTCAACCTGAGCTTTAATTTTCTAACTCAAGTGGTTCTTGTCCCTGGTTTGTTGAAGATATAATTTAGATGTGTTTCTAAACTTTTCTTTCTTTTTTTTAGATTTTATTTACTTATTTTTAGAGGGTGAGGAAGGGAGGTAGAGTAAGAGGGAGAGAAACATCAATGAGTGGTTGCCTCTCGCATGCCCCCTATTAGGGTCCTGGCCCACAACCCAGGCATGCGCCCTGACTGGGAATCCAACTGGTGACCCCTTGGTTCACAAGCTGGTGCTCTGTACACTGAGCCACACCAGCCAGGGCAAAAATGGGCAGTGCATAGGTAATAAAATAGGAAAACTCTACTCATACCACTGGAAAAACACCTTTAAATTCCACATCTTAGTGATTACAGTTCAGTATTGTCATGTTCATATGTGAAATGTGATCCAACCTGGATATTTTTATTTTAATGATTTATATAAAAAGGACCTAGCTTATCCAGAATTATTATTTTGATCTGCTTCAATTCCACCCAGTTTTAACTATATGTGGGACTAACTACTAAGAAAAATCCTTCTTACATCAACAAGTATAGCCCTTAAATAGAAAGCATGCCTCAGGATAGTAAGAGCATGATTCCGAATTGTGAGTTCAGGAATGTATGTTTTCTAAAAATACTGTAGGAAAGCACCTCAAGACACCTGATGTCTGTCTGGTAGCCCAGCTCCGAGAACAGATGTGTTCTGGATGAAGGGAGAATGTCCATACCTTCTTAACAGGAATCTGCAGGTCTGAAAAAAATCCATCTCCAGTCACAATGAGTCTAAAATGAGTCCAGACAGGCCTCAGGACTAGAGGAAGAGAAGGGTTAGCCTGCAGTTCGTATGGGACCGCTCTCGCAAGGAAAGATTCATTGCCCGCCGTATCGTAAAAACAGCTCACTATTATCTACCTTTTATGGCATTATAGAACTGACAAATGGATGTTTACTGAAGCACTTGCACCTCTAACTGGCAGAAGCCACGTTGTTTAAGAAAAGAATACTTGAAACAGACTTTTGGGGCTAATCAACTGAAATAGTATCATATTTCATAAGCCTGTCATAAAAACAGGAACTAAAGTTTGATAGGTGCTTATTTAAGAATTGAGACCCAAAGAGGAAAGGTCACATATTCAGATCTTCCTTTTTGGACTCTAACCCAACGTGCTGGAAAGAACAGAAAATTGTGATGACTCCATACCTTAGTGTGGAATATCCTTTATTCACATTTAGGTATTAAAGAGTAATCAATGATTTAATGGAGGTTTTTTTAAGCTACATAGTAATATCTTCTTAAAAGGGTATGGGCTACTTAATAAGTTATATATTAATTTTATGGCATATACATGGATTTAGATAGTTTGTAATTTATGTCACATTCATAAAATTGGGCTAATTTAATTGTTTATGTCTTTGAAAACATAGGTCTAATATTTTGTAATATTTATGTGCTTGTGTATATATATACACACATATATATATATACATATACATACATATATGTATATATATGTGTGTGTATATATATACACACACACACATACACTCAGAATTCAGTTAAACATAGCAAGCTCCCGTTGCTAACTCAATGCACACCGTGTGGATATGTCTGTCTGGGTTGGTAGAAGCACTAATATTGTGCAAGCAGGAAGAAACTAAAGTACTGTTTATAGAGGGGTAGAAGCGACCTGCTGAGGCTCAGCTCCACTGCTCCTCCATGGACGCCTGTCCTCGTCATCGTCACAGTGCTCTGTAGGGCACCGTTCTGTGGGCACCACGCGGCTGTTCACGCTGTGCACTCAGCAACCCAGAATGTGAGAGATGGCCCTTTACCGAATGAGGGAGCAAGACGTCTTCAAAGACAGACAGTGATTTGCCCAAGTTTATTGCAGCCATTAGTATGTACTTTTTTTTCCTTTATTAGATTGTTGTTGATTACAATTAGGAAACTTATAGCTTCGAAATTATCTTTTTTATGACCTTGTGGCAGTTGAAAGGTGATACCTCATTGATTAAATAGGTTTTAGTTCATGCTTCCTTTTACCTAATGATCTGAAAACATATTATCCTGATTTACACATAAAGTCATGCTGAAAAGCATGTGGCATTCACGAGAATATGTGTGTTTAAGTAGAATTAAATTAGTACTGAGAGTTATTAAAGAAATCTTCCATGCCTCTGTCCAGTGAACTGCATTTCATACCAAAATGAATAATAAATGAACCGAGATGTAGAGAAGAGACCCAACTTATGGGCAGAGGAGGTTCTGTGTGCTATTTACTTTTCATTATACTTGGATTGTTACCATTATTGCCGTTTCCGTGATTTCAGTATTAGATCTCTTTTTTTTAATGGTGATGTTGAATTCCTACTATGTTTCCATGCTTGATTATGCAAGATTTGTAATGATAATGCCCTTTGTTTTCTTCTCCGTGTACTTTAAAACATAATAATAGAAGATTTGGGTAAAAAAAAATGCTGGTTTTTTTCTTTATCAAAGGTTTGCTATCAGATTTAAAATTTCCTTTACCCCCTTAATCTGGCCAAATCTTCCTCATCTTTTTAGCTTCAATTTAGCCATCTGTCCATCAAAAACTCATCTTTCACCAAGCGAGGCTGAGATCTGGCCAGTGTCGCACGGTGGAATCCTATTGTGCTGAGAGTACCTGTCCAGTCTGACAGAAACAACCCCAGGTTACCTGCTCCTACCCGGCAGGGACCATTTCTTGTTCACATTTTTATCTTCAGTACCTAGACCGACCCTGACAGGTGGTAGGTATAAGATGAACAACTGATGAGTGAATGAATGAATCAATCAGCCAAGGCAGCTTAATTACCAGTTTTACATTGTAGGATTGTCATTGCTCAGGTCTCCCCAGGCCTCATCTCCTACCTGAGCAACCTCATATTTATCAAGCTGTGGAAAATGTGGCCTCCTCACTGTAGGGATGCTGTAGCCACTGGCTGTTAGGGGGCCAGGCTGTAAGGAGGGAAGGGGAATGGAAGGTAAGAAATCCTCGCAGATTGGACCAACTCCGTACTCAGGGTCCTTCCTTACAGTGGTTATTTCTCCTACACAGGCATAGGAAGAACAGACCTTGGTTTATGCAGGCATTTAGAAAAGGGGACATGAAGGGACATGGTCCAAAACAGTTCTCAGCTGATGGTTATGAAACATCTTATTTGATATTAGCTTTTGGTACATTTCAAATGAGGATAGAAATATATATAATGCGCTGTTTTTTTAACACTGATTTTGCCTAAATAAAACCACAATTTAAAAAAAAAATCTAAACTCCAGAATATCTAATTTCAAAGCCTAGTTGATTCTATCAAATCTTCCTGTTTCATTGTTGTTATTGTTTAATACAATTAATTTTATTAAAAAATAAAAGTAATTCTGATCCCACCACAAAAAGAGAAATATGATTAAAAAGTATGACAAACAGAGGTTATTTTGAAAATGGAAATTAAAAGCAGTTCAATCATGAAACCAATATTTCAGTACACATACAGTGGCAAATCTCAAATAGTGCACATTTTTTACTTGAAAAATTATTTTGAAAGAGCATTTGGTCAACTAGAGAATTTGTTTTCCTTCCAATTGTATGGCATATCCT
This sequence comes from Macrotus californicus, assembly GCA_007922815.1. Classification (NCBI taxonomy): domain Eukaryota; kingdom Metazoa; phylum Chordata; class Mammalia; order Chiroptera; family Phyllostomidae; genus Macrotus; species Macrotus californicus. The sequence continues at coordinate 5,851 of VMDR010021756.1, read as the reverse complement.
TCCCTCCATCTGTGTTTTCAGGTTTTTGTATTTCTGCAGTAACCACCTTTTTAGGTTGTTTGTTATAACATAATGTTCAGGTTTAGCACTAAGATACTCCTAGAAATGAGGAATATACTTCATCAGAGCTCTTGAATAGCATTATAGTGCAGGTTCAAGAGTTCTAGGCAAAGAATTAAAAAAATAAAAACGGAATCCAAATGTTAATCCATAAATATGAAACTTCCCTGTGGCCTGTCCGCCCTCAAGGCCTGGAGTTACTAATGGGGTTAGGGTTTCAGCTCTTAATGGGGCTCGGTGCATTAGTGTTTTGTATGCATGGAATTCAGCATTCAGTTTAATAAGTGGTTGACATTGGTGATGTCCCTTAATTTGCTTAAATCTAATTGGCTCTTTTATCAGTCAAACCTGTATGGATTGGCAATTGATCAGAAAGGGTCAGCCATGACTCCGCATGCAGTGAAACGATGGAGCCACCAGTTAAAGCCACCGTTGCATGATAATAAGCAAAGGAAGAACAGATGAGCTTAGAGGGGAGGAAAGCAAAGAAGCTTACAAGTTTTGCAGGATCTTCAAGTTCAGAACAAAGGCATTATAGAGTGTATAAATTTTAAATACACTGCATTTTGCCTCCAGACTGAAACCCTTTTTTTTTTTTTGCACATGAACTCAAATCTTGTCTGAAACTGTCTCTGTCACATCAAAGAACTGCTCAGAAAGCTAAGAGAGACAGAGGAAGCATAAAAGGGCATAGTTTAAAATGATTAGTGACAAATCCCATACTGATGAGCTAGAAAGAGGTTTTTTATGAAAGTTTTATATTTTTGCCAAAGGAATAATTTTATTCTATTTATCTTTTTCTGGCCTGCCTTATAGTAACAGGGAAAGCCACTCAGAGCCACCTTAGTTGGGGAACTTAATCTAGTTTTCCAAATCCAGTTCGTAGCTTCAGATTGATGAGAATTATTAAAATTTACAAGCTTCGTCCAAATACTAAGCTTGGGGAATGTGTTTCTTTTACAAATGTCCGTTACGAGAAAATCACAAACAGAGAAAGGCATAATGATTATGAGTGGTTTGTTTTTGGACTTGTTTTGGTTTATCTCTTCTTGATCTTTCTCCCCAGGTAAAACACTGATGAAAAGTAGTAAAAATCATTTAGAAGTGGTACTTAGGCACATGGTAAAAGCGTAGACTTTAGAATTCTACACACCTAGCTTTGATTCTGCTTCTTTCCCTCACTGGCTGAGTAATTATGAGCAAATCCACAAATACATCTGAATCTAAGTTTGTTCATCCGTAAAATAGGCTTGATGATAATTCCTACCTGATCCGGGATTAAATGGCACAGTATATATAATGTGCTTAGCACAGAGCCTGTCTTGGTAAATTTCTGTTTTATAATTTGTGAAATTTTCCTCACTCCTCATATCCACTGTCTTGACAATGAACTCCCTGTTTATAAAAAACACTTTAGAAAGGAACTAACTTCTGAGCCATGGAGGAGACGGAAAAAACTTTGAATTGTGCCTCCAGCAAAGGGCTGCCTGCTTCCCACATTTGCATACTCTCATGTGGTTTGTAAAGAAATATACACACACACATACACAGTTAACTGCCATTTTTAGAACATCCTGGGGCAAGAGAGGGAGACCCCCCCACCAATTTTTTAAAATCACGTTTTGCTACTTTATCAGGGAAAAGGGGTGGGAAGTATTATTCCTTTAAGTTCCATTGATATTTTAAAAAATCCTATTTTAAAGAAGAAAAAAGTAAATTCTTTTTCTGTTTTTTATCTTGGAATAAAGGTTTATCTTTAACTTTAAGGTTAAAAAAAATCACATCTGTCTGACTGGCTCTGCAGTTCGAAAACAACTTGAAGTTTTATTTGAATTCTTATGGTGCCCTAAAGAAATTTTTGCTTTATATTTTAAAAATAATATCTTATTCTTTGCCCTTCATTATCATTGACAGACTCTATGCCTGACTCGCATAAATTCTGTGAGCATTTTCCTGCCTGTATAAAGTTTCACAAAAGTGAGATAATTTCTTAATATATCCTAGGTACTTAAAGTCCATATTTTTAATCGGTTTGCCTTAGGAACTTGGAAAAAATTCTTTTATCTCTTTTAAGAGGTGTAGCTCACCCAGAGACTAAAGGTCCTAGAGACTTGGAAAAACTTCATGAAGAGTAGAAGTGACAACAGTGTGCAGAGGTACTACACCCCTGAGATACTCGTGTTCATTCACTCATTGTGACAAATGAAACCAGACACGTGAGGGTGTCCAGAACATACTTCACGAGAGCGGTCCTGTTGACACTTCGATGATCACGGCGAAACTCACACTGCCTTTCATTTTGATGTTCTGTGTGTGTGTGTGTTTCGTGCTTATCTTTTAGGGCAGCGAGTCTCAACCAGGGTGCTGTGGCACACGGGTGCGCCGCAAGAATTTGTGAGACACCCAATATGTGACTATTTAGTCAGGGACCTTGACCTCTTTCCCCTTAGACTGTCAAATTAAAAAATGACAACAGCCACCACCACAACAACTGTCCTGTGTGAATGAATCCAAATCATACCCTTTTTATTTTCTTTGTCAGATTGACAAATATGTGTGTATGTGTGTAATACATACACACACACACATGTTTTTTGGTGTGCCACAGAATTTTAGTAATTAGTTTGCATGAGCTGTGAAATGAAAAAGGTTGAAAATCACTAGAGTATAAATCCGCGGTGAGGACAGATTAAGTGGATGGATGGCAGCAGATAGAAGAGTCATAGTTGAATCTCTCATTCTCGCTCTCTCTTTCTCCTTTCATCCCTTCTTCCCTTTTTCCCCTCCATTCTTCCCATTTTTCTCCCTCCCCTCCACCCCCCTTCTTTCTTTTCTTTCCAGACCTCTCTTACCATGTACCTTGACTCTGAGCACATAGTAGGAGATCAGTAATGCTTACTAGCAGGCCCCTAGGGGTAGTAGTGACCTTGGGGTTTTTTTTCTGCACCCATCAGGCCTTTATCATTTTCATACTTTCTTTTGATTGCAGTGCCCCATTTTCCCTCTGGGCACCCTAGACTCTCCATCTCAGAGCCAATGAGAAACTGTAGACCATTCTAGCCAGCAGAGATATGTGTCATGCCCTGGGTTTGAACTTGGGATTCAGTTGTATCTGCTGCCAGTCCCAGTGCCCCTCAGAGGGTCTGAGAATGCAGCCAACATGGGAGAAGGCAGAGCAGATCGGAGAGGAGGAGGTAGAGTGGATTCTGGTGACATTATTTATCCCTTCAATTCAGCTCTGCCAACAGCCAACGCTTTGCCTAGATTTTTCTATCCCAGGAGACAACCCCTTTCATTAGCTAAGCCTGTGTCTGTTGGGTGGATGTCCTGACACTTGTATACAAAAGTATTTAAACCACAAGACCCTTGAGAGTAAGGAAAAAGAGGAGAGAGCATTTAGAGAAGTGTCACAACATCTTAAAATCGTACCCTTCCTGGGTGGTGACTTTTGTTTGAGCTCCCGAATGGGGTGGGGGGGGCTCAGGGAGCAAACCTGAAGTAAACCGATCGCAGCCAAGACTGTGCCGTTGTCGACCCCACTCTGAAAGTGCTGCCCAGAGCCATGCCGTCTGGAAGTCTTCTGAGACACTTCTTTGTCCACGTCTCAGAGCCCTGAGCTCTAGCGACACCCTTTGCCCTATTTAGCTCTTGGGCTGACTGACGTATCTTGGCTATGATGCAGGTTTCTCACCTCTGAACTGGCAGACCTGAACTGCATCCGCAGTCGCACAGTATGATGTCGGACGAGGGGCGTCCGCAGTACCTGGAACTTGTTCATGATGTGGACTCCGGAGTTCCATCCTCAAGCTACTGAATCAGAAATTCTGAGGGGGGGGTGGAGGGACCTATGGTTTACAAGATGCCCCCTCCCAGGTTATCAGGATGCATACCCAAGTTTGAACACCACTCAGACAGGTCATCTTTAAAACCCCTTCAAAGAAAAATTATTCTATGATCTTGTCTGTGACTCTATGCCACACTTAGAATTGAGACACAGAATCACTGAGGGAAAGTAGATGAAACAGGACCCTACCCTGCACTTGGCTTTGAATCTACAGGCTCCATGTCCTGGGTCAGAGTCCTGTCCAGTGTAAGAGAGCCAGCATGTTTCTCAGGTCCCCACAAATAGGGCAGGAAGTGACACCGTGGCTCACCGCATCTGGGTGTCAAGTCCCACCTGTGGCACCAGAAAGCAGCAGGTGTGATGTTTTATGAACCGAGGAACACTCATCAGCCCTGCAGTGGCGAAGCGTCAGCTAAATTTCCTCTGCTCTTCGATTCCTTCATGGAACATCTGTCTTAAGGAACTCCATGTAACTAAAACTCGAGTCTCCGTCCTTGCGGGAATTTCTTAACGAGCGTCTTGTGGCTGCACTTCCTCTGAGGACTGGCAAAACCTGTCTCCTCGAGTCAGTTACGTCTTCATTCTGGATGCCACGATTTTCGGGCTCTTTGACCCCCCCAACTTAGGAGTTTTCCTTCTAGGGGTTCACAAATGCAGCTCCGCAAAGCGGGCTGACCGTTTTCAGTTGCCCAGAGAACAATTAAGACGGTGCAATTGATTATTTGACAAAAATGCAGGCACACCTTGTTTTATTGTGGCTTGGATTCCAGAACACTGGGATAAAACGAGTGTCTCAATTAAGTGAACCCTAACCTTGTTGCTGGTGCTGGGGCTTGTCTTCAGCTTGTGAAGTGCAGTAAAGCCAAGCGCACTCACACGAGTTCTGCCTGCAGTTTTCTTCGAGGAAGTTAGTGATTATGCACATTTAGCCCCGACTAGCTTCAGATACTGTTTAGGATAAACTCCTATTAACTTATGTAAGCCTCACAGACTTAGTGAGGAAAGTGCTACTGTTTTCCACATTTACGTGGGAGGAATCCCGAGGAAAAGAGATTGGCTTGCAACTAGTTTGTGAAGGTCGTGCATCTAGTAAATGGCAGAAACCATACTCAGGCCTCAAGAATGGCTTCGGAAGCCAGGCTCTGAGCCGCCGCGCTCCACGTGTATCTGAAGCACTGTCCGCTGACCTCTCCTATCCTCTCTGAGCAAAGGGAGCGCAGATGTCTTGGTCTTTCTGGTCAACGGGGGTGGGGGTGGGGTGCTGAAGATGTGGCCTCACCCTGCAGTTGTGTCAGAATATAGTTTTATTGGGAGTATTGTTTGCTTGAAACGTCAGGTGTCCAAACCTTGTCATTAATGAACTAGAGAACTGTCCTCTATTAGATATAGGATTGGAGCACTTCAAGTTTAAAATCTAATGAGAGGGGGAAAAATTCAGTTGAAACAGATAATTTTACAGCCTTACAAAGAAGCTTTAAGCAGAAGCGGCATTATGCAGTCCACACTGAGTGTACATCGCAAAAATCAGCCATTTGGACCATCCTTTCCTAGTTTGGATATAAAGACCTACTTGTCCACCAGTTGTTCTGACACATTTCTTTCATATTTGTCTATGAATTACTATCCAAGATCAACTCTAATTAGATTAAGAGAATACTGATCTCATATTTATTTATTTAGGAAAAAAGAGACCTTTAATTTTTCTGGAAGTATTTACTTTTCTGAACTTTTAGCTCTTTAGTGACATGACTCGTTATTTATATTTTTTCTTTGACCCGTGACAGACGGTAAGTTTTCTGACCTGATTTGCTGTTGTCAAGGCTTTTGTGTGGGTGTGGGACAGATACCTTTAGAATGCTTGCCGATGCATTTACCCAAAACATTAGTGCCATTACCGCTAATTACTAAGTTGTCCTGTCTCTGGGCCTATATTAAAATTGAATTCTC